>ML799263.1:16254-31620 GCA_009831015.1 Picea engelmannii
GTTGTTTACGAAGCATTTCCTTGCATGTAATTCCTTTTATATATCAATTCAAATAATGAGATCCGTGTGGTGTTTTGTGCTATTCTGTTCTGCGGTTCTGTTAAAATCGTTTTCTGTTTTCTCTGTTCTATCAATCCGTTTTTTCTGTTGCCCCAGATTTGTTTTCACAACTGAGTTCTTGTTCCATCCGCACCAAAATTCTATTTGAACTGTTTGGTAAAAAGAAATTTGACGGTGCATGCATGCAAAGCCTGGTCAAATCTACATTTTCGAATTTATCCTGATCAAATCTGCGTTTTAGAATTTTAATCAACCGTAGTGTTCCAAGTTGGACATTTCACTATACAGGTCAAATGTGTCCTGGAATAAAAAAATACATCTCGCGGGACGTCAAATTCCAGGTACGGAGGCATGCCTCGTTGGGCTTGAAACATTCGTACATGTCGTTTGTCCTTGCGTTTAGTGAGGAAGTGTAATAATCCTCGTCTTTGACCATTCGTACATGTGACTCTGTCCTCGTCTTTCCAAAATAAAAGACGAGAATAAAGAGAAATTATATTATTTTTTCATGGCTGCTGATATTCACTCCGTTCGGTCATATTCACATTGTTACTTAGTATTGAATCAATATTCATACTGTTCAGTAGCATTGAATGTTGTATAGATTTTAGGTTTGATTTGCTTCAAGATTTCATAGTTTATATATCATTTATTACAGTATTCAATATTAAGTTAAAGGGGTCATTTAATTGTTTTATGAAATGTTTTTTTTTGTTGTTTAAAATCTATTTTTGAATGTAAAAATAAATTTAGTATACTGAAAAATACCAGGAAATTTGATTATACAGAAACCATCATTCAACTTTGCCCGATCTAACAATTTCTCACTGATTCAAACAAATGTCTAAAAAAATATCTAAAAAAAATCATTTCCTAAAATGTTTACAGTAAAACCTAAGGTGAATATTGATAACCCAATATTAATAACCATGAAACAACAATAGCAGGTGGATATTGCTCCCTTCTTCAATTTAGACATTAATTAGTTTAATAATTACACGTTAATAAGTTTATTAACATTTTTTTATTAGCTATACAGTGAAGTTGACTTTCTGTAACATGGCCTTCCATTATTCTAATAGCTTCCTTTGTTTTGTTTAATTAAGTGACTCAATCTCCTTGTTTGTTTATTTTGTAAAAGTACACAAAAGTCTATGTATGCAAAACTCAAACTATTCTTAAATATTTGTTTAATTCACGTTCATTTTTTTAACTAAAAAATAGAACTCTGAAGAGAAGAATGCTCCGAGTTAGCCTACTCCTTTTTTTTACAACTTTCTGCGACAACAGACTGAAAATTCCATTATTTCTATTGTTCCCCTACCGGATCCCCTTCACACCAACGCGTTATCCTTGGCGTAGTCTGAACATCAGCATGATCTCGATTCCCCCATCCACCGCCGTCGGGCAATTCAGAGTAATTTAAATTTGAAATTGCGTGTCAGGCTTTCGATCTAAGGAAGTTGGTAATTCATCTCATATCTTTTATGTATTCTTTTTAAGAGGAAGTCTGTAAAAATTTGCAGAGATTAATCTAACATGACAGTTAATGGATGAAATCGTATTTATATATATATATATATATATACGATAATATTATGCTTAATATTTTTGGGTCTAACATGACAGTTAATGGATGAAATCGTGGCCATTGGGGATATGGAACCGCCTGAGGAACTTCTGGGCATGGTGAATCCGAAGCACATAAAATGGGGTAGCAGGAAATATTACCGGTACACGGGATCTCTCACAACTCCTCCTTGCACCGAGGGGGTCATTTGTAGTTATCCTCTAATGACAAATTTGGGTCCCTGTGTATCGACCCTGTGACTTGAAGTTGAGTAGTCTGAATGCAGGTAAGGACAGTTTCAAGATACCAAGTGAAGGCTCTACACACAGCCTTACATGACGTAAGTATTCCCATCAACATCTTTAGATTATAGATTTTTTTATATATTTAAAGTATGTACATCTCATTACACTTTAGTAATTAAATTGCTATTTAGAGGGTTTCTTTTTCGAACAAAAGGAATTTCAGAGGGATTAGGTTTTATATGAATCTATTTTTTTACCAAATTTTTCTAATTTAATAAATAAGAAGTTTCAAATAATCTTAATAAATAACAGGTTTCATATTTCAATTTGATATTGAATTTTAATTTAATTTAATTTTAAAATTAGATTATTATTATTATTATTATTTTAGAATTTTTACTTTACTATATATTTTTTAATTATTTTTATATTTTTTTAGAACATATTAATTTACTTATTTAATTATTGAATTTTTATTATATTTTCAAAATTATGAAAAAAATATTAATTTATTTATTTGATTATTAAATTTTCATTATATTTTCAAAATTATGAAAAAAAATGTTAATTTATTTATTTGATTATTAAATTTTCATTATATTTTCAGAGTTATGAAAAAAATGCCACACCTATCCAGTTGAAAAATGGAAGAGTTGTTCACAAATATACTCCAAAACGTAATCTCCACAAATAAGTAAGTTTGATGCATATTGTATTTTTTAATAAAATTTGGCATAATCTCTACAATAACAAAGTTTGATGTATATTGTATTTTTAAATAAAATTTAGCATTAATATAGATAGGTAATGATTTGTAAAATGGAAAAAATATACGATCTATAAATTAAAATAAAATATTAATAAATTATATATATATTGTTATTATTGATATATTGTTTATAAAGTAATTTTTTTTTATGTTTGTTTGAAATATAAATTGAATTTATAATTAAATATGATTTTTTTTATATGTAAATGTTAATAAAAATATATTGATTTAAAATGGTTTCTAATTGACTAAGAGTTAGTTTTCTGTCATGTAAAGAGATGGTGCAAGATTCAAAGACTATTGACAAGGCTATTGAAAGGAGTAGAAGTTTGTTATCTAGACGCTTGGTAAGGGGTGGAAGTTTTCTATCTTATGAATCATATGTTTTGTTTACACATAATGATGTTATTACAAGTTGAAGTAAGACAATAACATTAAGTGAATATATATTTTTAATGTCAAAATAACATTATATATGGATAATAATCTTCTATCACATGGTTAAGTATAATTGCATTGTTTCTTTTCTATCAATCTAAACTATTGTAATTTAGAAACACCACTTAAAATGATTATAGATGTTGCTAATATTATAAGATTTGGGTTGTTTTAGTATTAAAAAAATTATTACATTAAAGTTGGGTGAAATGGACGTTGTTTGATCCAAGTGGCTATTAAAGACCATCTTTAAAATGGTTATGATTTCATAGTTTTTTGGATCTTGAATTTTCAGTAATTTTTTTGAGGAGTTTACATCTAACAATTAAAATTTGGTTGCTCGTTCTATAGTTCTATAGACTATTATATTTTATTATATATATTCTTACAAGGTATTGCAAATACTTCATATTGATGATGATGACGATGATGATGATGATGATTAACGTCCACTAAGACCGAATTGGTCTATTAGACCTTAAGAGGGTAAGTGATTACTTGTGATTCTTTAGAATTTTGTTTCTGTACTCGAAAAGCATTAAGAGAAGTTTTTCAAGATTACCATACTTTTCTTGAGTTAAGAGGTTAGGAAGGTGGGTAGTGTGACAAATATTTTGAAAATGAGATCTAACATAGGTATAGGCTAGACAATCTACGAGAAAGCGTTTTTCATCTTCAACCTTCTTAGTGTCACAAAGGTGACAGACTCTTTCATCCCATGGCATTTTAGGAATTGACCAACGCCCGGTTTCACTATGGAGCTCGTGAGAATTTATTCTTATCTTAGCAATGCTTATTTTTTTCATTACACTTGGAAAAATAGATAGATAATTTTGATCTTCTAGATTAGGGTTGATTACATCTTTATAATACCTAAATTTTCTTTTTTCCTATAGCTCTTTATCACACCACATTTTCTCCTTAAATTTTGATTTGACGTTTTTTTAATAGTATCTTTATTCTACAAAATGGTGTCTTCCATGATTCCCCAATAGTTTAGCCAAGACTGAGCATCTTTATGCCATCCTCACTTGATTTGATGTTGGTTATGACTCAATTTTGAAGCAATTTTAGGAAGCCTCTTGTCTTCGACCTTGTCTAACTTGTTCTTATGCATTAGGTATCTAGTCATAACCATGCTCTCAATGGAGGAGAGGCTTGTTTCTAAGAGGAGGATGAGATAGGGCGTATTTCCTTTAATTTTGAGATTATAGGTTATAAAATTCTTTTGTATTTTCTTTATCTTTCTCCAAGATTCACGACAGATACTACAACCCCAGACTTCACATCCATAAAGAATAACATGTGTAAAAAGAGTCTCAACGAGGAGTTTCTTCTTATCCCAAATCCAAATATGAGTTGATTTACAATTGTTTTCAAGCCCATAATAAGCTTCCCACCCCCCAATAATCCTTTTCTCAATGTTATAATTCCAATTGAGCTTGTGGTGAATATCAATTCCAAGATATTTGTATGAAGTCACTTCCTCCAAGTTGTTTTTTTCATATACGAAGGTATCATAAGGGATCTTATTGGATTTAATAATCATGACCTTAGTCTTATCAGTATTAACAATCTACCCATTTTGAAGAAAAAATCCTTGAGGATTCTTAATTGATTTTGAAGATCATGGGGAATTCTTTCCATAAGAATGATATAATCATCATAAAGAAGGAGATTGATGACTATACCAGTGAGATTAGGGCCGACACAACTTGGTTTTTCCAAGAAATCTTCTAACTTGTCAATGTATATGCCAAAAAGGGTAGGGGACAAGGGACAACCTTGTTTGACTCTGATATTGTAGTTAATCTCTTTTGACCAGTCCTCAATGTTTTTAAACTTTGAAATAACGTTCTCATACATCCTTATTTCATCAACCCTCATCTGGAGAGTTACTTTTATCTCTTTCAACCTATTCCAAAAGTTTTTCCTAGGAACCATGCCAAAAGATTTTCTAAAGTCAACAAAACAACAACAAAGATTGGTTTTAGTATTGCGAAACTCCTCTGCAATGAACCTAAAGGTAACAAGATGGTACATAGTTGAGCGATATCTCCTAAACCTGGCCCGACCTTTATCTCTTTTACCGTGACTTTCTAGCCAAAGGCTAATCTTATTTTCCAAAATAATTCGATAAAGCTTGGCTAAAATCAGGCTAATCATAACAGTCCTATAATTAGAGGGAATGTTTCTATCCCCATTTTTAAAAATAGGAATAATGAGGCTTTGTGTCCAAGATTTAGGGAAGCCCTGCTTGACTGCTAAATTAAAGAGCTTGTGTATGTGAGGAATAAGCATTGGCCCTCTGATTTTAAAAATTTTAGCCTCGTTATAGGTTATAAAATTCTTTTGTATTTTCTTTATCCTTCTCCAAGATTCACGAGAGATACTACAACCCCAGACTTCACATCCATAAAGAATAACATGTGTAAAAAGAGTCTCAACGAGGAGTTTCTTCTTATCCCAAATCCAAATATGAGTTGATTTACAATTGTTTTCAAGCCCATAATAAGCTTCCCATCCACCAATATTCCTTTTCTCAATGTTATAATTCCAATTGAGCTTGTGGTGAATATCAATTCCAAGATATTTGTATGAAGTCACTTCCTCCAAGTTGTTGTTTTCATATACGAAGGTATCATAAGGGATCTTATTGGATTTAATAATCATGACCTTAGTCTTATGAGTATTAACAATCTACCCATTTTGAAGAAAAAATCCTTGAGGATTCTTAATTGATTTTGAAGATCATGGGGACTTCTTTCCATGAGAATGATATAATCATCATAAAGAAGGAGATCGATGACTATACCAATGAGAGTAGGGCCGACACAACTTGGTTTTTCCAAGAAATCTTCTAACTTGTCAATGTATATGCCAAAAAGGGTAGGGGACAAGGGACAACCTTGTTTGACTTTGATATTGCAGTTAATCTCTTTTGACCAGTCCTCAATGTTTTTAAACTTTGAAATAACGTTCCCATACATCCTTATTTCATCAACCCTCATCTGGAGAGTTACTTTTATCTCTTCCAACCTATTCCAAAGGTTTTTCCTAGGAACCATGCCAAAAGATTTTCTAAAGTCAACAAAACAACAACAAAGATTGGTTTTAGTATTGCAAAACTCCTCTGCAATGAACCTAAAGGTAACAAGATGGTACATAGTTGAGCGATATCTCCTAAACCTGGCCCGACCTTTATCTCTTTTACCGTGACTTTCTAGCCAAAGGCTAATCTTATTTTCCAAAATAATTCCATAAAGCTTGGCTAAAATCAGGCTAATCATAACAGTCCTATAATTAGAGGGAATGTTTCTATCCCCATTTTTAAAAATAGGAATAATGAGGCTTTGTGTCCAATATTTAGGGAAGCCCTGCTTGACTGCTAAATTAAAGAACTTGTGCATGTGAGGAATAAGCATTGGCCCTCTGATTTTAAAAATTTCAGCCTCGTTATAGGTTATAAAATTCTTTTGTATTTTCTTTATCTTTCTCCAAGATTCACGAGAGATACTACAACCCCAGACTTCACATCCATAAAGAATAACATGTGTAAAAAGAGTCTCAACGAGGAGTTTCTTCTTATCCCAAATCCAAATATGACTTGATTTACAATTGTTTTCAAGCCCATAATAAGCTTCCCATCCCCCAATAATCCTTTTCTCAATGTTATAATTCCAATTGAGGTTGTGGTGAATATCAATTCCAAGATATTTGTATGAAGTCACTTCCTCCAAGTTGTTGTTTTCATATACGAAGGTATCATAAGGGATCTTATTGGATTTAATAATCATGACCTTAGTCTTATCAGTATTAACAATCTACCCATTTTGAAGAAAAAATCCTTGAGGATTCTTAATTGATTTTGAAGATCATGGGGACTTCTTTCCATAAGAATGATATAATCATCATAAAGAAGGAGATTGATGACTATACCAGTGAGATTAGGGCCGACACAACTTGGTTTTTCCAAGAAATCTTCTAACTTGTCAATGTATATGCCAAAAAGGGTAGGGGACAAGGGACAACCTTGTTTGACTCTGATATTGCAGTTAATCTCTTTTGACTAGTTCTCAATGTTTTTAAACTTTGAAATAATGTTCTCATACATCCTTATTTCATCAACCCTCATCTGGAGAGTTACTTTTAGCTCTTCCAACCTATTCCAAAGGTTTTTCCTAGGAACCATGCCAAAAGATTTTCTAAAGTCAACAAAACAACAACAAAGATTGGTTTTAGTATTGCGAAACTCCTCTGCAATGATCCTAAAGGTAACAAGATGGTACATAGTTGAGCGATATCTCCTAAACCCGGCCCGACCTTTATCTCTTTTACTGTGACTTTCTAGCCAAAGGCTAATCTTATTTTCCAAAATAATTCCATAAAGCTTGGCTAAAATCAGGCTAATCATAACAGTCCTATAATTAGAGGGAATGTTTCTATCCCCATTTTTAAAAATAGGAATAACGAGGCTTTGTGTCCAAGATTTAGGGAAGCCCTGCTTGACTGCTAAATTAAAGAGCTTGTGTATGTGAGGAATAAGCATTGGCCCTCTGATTTTAAAAATTTCAGCCTGGTAGCCTTCAATGTCCTTAGCTTTCCCATTTGCAAGCCACTTAACACCAAACTCTATGCCATCTAAAGAAAAAACTTCTTCCTTTGTAGGGACAATAGGAATGGTGTTCATGGCATTAGGGAACTCATAGAGACTTTTAAGGTAGGAATTACAGTCCCTTAAGGGAATCCTATTATTTTCTTTAGTATTTCGTTTTAAAATTTGGCTCTAGAACTTCTTAGGATCCAACTTATATAGTTGTGAAAGTTGTTCTTTCCTTTTATTGATATAGTATATTTCTTTCCTTTTAATTAGGGCTTTGTACGTATTGATCTTATCGAGTTTTAAGGACTCATTAGAAGCATTCCTAATGAATTTCCTAGAAATTTTACATTCTTTATCATACCAACGATTGGTTGTTGTATTATTCTTTTTATAGGACACATCAAAAGAGAACATGTTAATAGAAGTGGAAAGGGTAGTTGTAAAATTATGATACAGTTCTTTAATGTTGTCCTTATAAGTTAGGAGATTTAATTTACTATTTAAATCTTTTAAGAAAATGTCAACTTTACTTTTGTCAAAGGGAAAAATCCTTTGATTATCATAATTCTCTTCAATGACGCTCCTATGCATGGAAAAGTTTAGAGATAGGGTAAAGGTTTATGATCAGAATTAGGCTCATGGTGATTTAAAAGGGAAAAATTTGCTATTTGGTTGGAAACGGGGATATCGGATATCACGTAATCTATAAAACTACTACCTAGCCCATGAATACAAGTCATTTGGTTGGATTTTGGCCACTTCATTACTCCATTGCAAATTATTAGGTATCGAGAGTTGCAGAGCTTGACCAACTCAGTACCAAACAAATTCTCAATTAGGTCTTCAAAGCTTATTTTGTAGCTATTAGATAAAACAAGGTCCTCATCTAGCCATAAAGGATTATGGTTGGAGTCATTATCTAAAAGAGTATCTTGTTTAGTTGCAGTCATAACATTAAAGTCTCCTAGTAGGAGGATATTACCTTCATTTTTCAAACTATAATTATCTTGTTCTAAATTATTATAGGGACAATTTTTATCTAGATTGTTTTTCTTATAAAAAGTAGAATTAATAGGTACAAAATAGAAAATTGCTATATACATCTTGTTAGCATTGGTGTCTGAAATTTCTATCCAAATGTACTGATTAAGAGGGCCAATCTTATGAAGTTGAATGTGAGGAGAAATGTTCTTTCTAATATAACAAGCTATGCCTCCTATCCCTCTACGGTGGGATTTTTTGTTCCATGCTGACCACAAGACATTTATCCTTCCATGTTAGGGGCCTTAGACTCCTCATGCTCCCAAGTTTCAACTAGATAGATAATATTAATATCACTCGGGATCCAACTTATCATAGGACCTTTGTGCCATGGAAAGCCATGAAAATTCCAAAAAAGGATCTCGAGTGTGTAACGAACCTCCCATTTCGTTACGACAACAAGCCTCACATAACAAGTGCATTTTTTTTTTGTGTGTGTGTGTGTATGTAGGAAGGTAATAATGTGTTAAGGTCCTAACCCGCACATAGGTAGATCAATGTATTTGGATGTAATAAAGGTCAATATTAATAAGGACTTTCAATAAAATAGAATAAGGCGGATGTAAGAAGACCTAATAGAAGCTTCCACTTCTAGAAGGATCTTCCTCTAGATGCTTCTCTTAATAGACATATTTAATATAAATAAGGGTCGAGGGTATGAAAACCCTAGGTTGGAGATTATTGTAACATAGTGTTTCTTGACTGGAGATTGCCCTCTCGAAGAGGCCTATGAACATTGCTTTTTGAATTAAAGTGTTATTTCAATAGTTGTTCTCATATTATTTATGTGTTATTGTGGATGATTATGCTAGTTATATTACTGTTATTCTTCCATTCCTAGCATTTTATTTCTGTTCTGCGTATTTATTAGATCTAGTATCTTGCAAGTGGTATCAAAGCACTTTCCTTGGTAGAAATTGTGGGTATTTTTTTCAGGGTAGAGACGTATTCCAACATCTTTAAGCCATAGAGATCTGTCGTTATGCGCATAAACCTGCAGTTGAGGGATTCATACATGGAGGAAATACAAATGGTTCTTAAGCTCACATCTGTTGGCCACCCTTGTAACCCCTGCTGGTACCCCTTCGAATGTTAGCGCATTAGACATCACCTGTGTATGGATCAGACTAGATTGTCTGAAGCCCTCTTTAGATAAATCTATCGGCCGTCGGACTGCTATAGTGTCACCGAGAATAGCACTCGGGAAAATACTCTCTAGTACCTGGGTAGTCGGGTAGTATGGCTAAGGGTACGGTCTATCCTCCTTAGTTAGTGCCCTGAGATATTGGGCCAAGTACTACTATTGGACCCCACACGTATATCAGAGAGCTATAGCACAGGGAAAACCCTTGTCTGTAGAACCCTTGAATACCTAACCCTTGGGGAACATAAACATAAACATAAAAAAATTAAACCGGTGAGATCTATTGCCGCGCATCTGTGTTTGGGTCCCCAAGTAAATACACATTTATTTCTAGTTAAGAATTTGGGTATTTCAGCACTGCAGCATTCTTCAGACCGAACTATAACCCCGCAGCTATAAAAAAAGGCCAACATTCCCAAGACCGCCTTTCGCACTCATGAGGGCCACTATGTCTTTTTGTCTTAGTTTTCTTTGATGATATCCTCATCTATAGCAAAACCTGGACAAACCATCTTACTCATGTGGATCAAGTTCTCCGCCTACTCTCTCCACATCAACTTTTCCTGAAACAGTCCAAATGTGATTTTGGTGCCTCGGAAGAAGAATACTTGGGTCATCTGGTGGGAAAGGATGGCGTCAGGGTGGACCCAAAAAAGATTGAATCTATGCAAGACTGGCCGCACCCAAAGACTCTAAAAAGCTTGCATGCATTTTTGAGCCTAACAGGGTATTATCGCAAGTTTGTTAATAACTACGGAAAGATTGCAACACCTCTCACGGCTCTCCTCAAAAAGAACTCTTTCACTTGGACTCCAGTAGCTGCTCAAGCTTTTCAAACCTTGAAGACGACCATGTGCACCACTATGGTTCTAGCCCTTCCCGATTTCACAAAGACCTTTGTGTTAGAATGTGACACCTCAGGGAAAGGAATCGACATTGTCCTTATGCAAGAGGGTCGACCTTTGGCCTTCACCAGCAAGCAACTGTCTGAAAGAAATATGGGCAGACCCATTTATGGAAAAGAAATGTTGGTGATTCTACATGCCGTTGAGATGTGGCGTCCTTATCTCTTGGGGCAACGCTTCCAAATTAAGACCGACCATCAAAGCCTCAAGTATTTTCTGGAACAACGCATTTCCTCCCAAGAGAAACAAAAATGGGTGACTAAGCTCTTTGGATATGATTATGAGATCATTTGCAAGAAGGGAAAATACAATGTCGTGGCGGATGCACTGTCCTGGAAATATGAAGACAAAGGATCCCTTTTTTCTCTTTCCTTCATTGTACCCGATTGGCTCCAAGCTGTGCGCCAAGAATGGCTTCAAGATCCCAAAAGTTCGAATCTAATCCAACAACTCCAAAACAAGGCTCCGGCTCCCCCAGGGTACTCTCTGCTCTAGGATGAGCTTCGATACAAAGGCCGCTTGTATTTAAGTAAACAATCCAAGCTCAAATCCATGGTACTTTCTGAGATTCATGTTACACCCAAAGCGGGGCACTCAGGGTTCACCAAAACATATGACCGAGTCAAATGTTATTTTTTCTGGGATGGTATGAAACAGGACATCCGTAACTTTGTCATTGAATGTGAGGTGTGTCAACGTAACAAGGGAGAAACAGTCAAATCTCTAGGCACCCTCCAACCGCTTCTAATTCCCCTTTCTATTTGGAAGGATATCTCTATGGAATTTATTACAGGATTACCCAAATCAGGGAATAAATCAATCATATTGGTGGTGGTGGATCGCCTTTCCAAGTATGCTCATTTTTTCACTCTTCACCACCCATTTACTGCATCCATGGTGGCTCAAATTTTCATGGAACAGGTCTTCAAGATTCATGGCATGCCACACTCTATTGTTTCTGATCGAGACCCAACTTTCATAAGCAAATTTTGGCAAGAACTATTTAAGCTACAAGGCACACAATTGCATCTCAGCTCAGCTTATCATCCCCAGATGGATGGTCAAACGAAAGTTGTCAACAAGTGTTTGGAAACATATCTGAGGTGCTTTGCCTATGAAAAACAACACCAGTGGGCTCAATGGTTACCCCTCACAAAATGGTGGTACAACACTACATACCATACAACCACTCGCATGACTCCTTTTGAAGCGGTATATGAACATAAGCCACCTTCAGTTCTCTCATACTTACCGGGTACCTCGAAGGTCCAGACGGTTGAACAAACACTTACAGTCCAAGAGGATATCCTTCATACCCTTAAAGAGAACTTGGTCATGGGACATAATAGAATGAAGCAACAAGCAGATCAAGGTCGCTCCGAACATCAATTTGCAGAAGGGGATCAGGTGTTTCTGAGACTACAACCATATAAGCAAACTTCTCTCAAGGCCAAGCATTGTCAGAAGCTAGCACTCAAATTTTGTGGCCCTTACAGAGTTCTCAAGCGTGTGGGACAAGTCGCATATCAGTTAGCTCTGCCTAGTCAGTCAAAGCTACATCATGTTTTTCATGTTTCATGCTTGAAGAAGGTGATTGGAACCAGGTGCCAAATTCAAACCAACCTTCTAGATTTAGTTGAAGAAGGATCCATTTGGCTACAGCCAAAAGAAGTTTTGGACCAGCGTGAGTGTCGCCTGTGTCAGAGAACCATCAAGGAAGTGCTAGTACAGTGGAAAGATATGACTCCAGCAGATGCCACTTGGGAACCAACTACCATTCTGCAGCAGTTTCCACATCTCAAGCCTTGAGGACAAGGATGCTTTTAAGGGGGCGGACATGTTAAGGTCCTAACCCGCACATAGGTAGATCAATGTATTCGGATGTAATAAAGGTCAATATTAATAAGGCCTTTTAATAAAATAGAATAAGGAAGATGTAAGAAGACCTAATAGAAGCTTCTGCTTCTAGAAGGATCTTCCTCTAGATGCTTCTCTTAATAGACATATTTAGTATAAATAAGGGTCGAGGGTATGAAAACCCTATCTTGGAGATTATTGTAAGAGAGCGCTGCTCGACTGGAGGTACGACATATCAGGCACCTGACATAGCGAGAGTTTTCATCAGTGAGATTTTGAGGCTGCATGGCGTGCCTAAGAAGATTATGTCCGATCGAGGATCGGTGTTTACTGGACAATTTTGGACGAGTTTCCAAGAGGCCTTGGGAACCCAACTTAATTTTAGTACTGCGTATCACCCAGAGACTGACGGACAGACCGACCGAACAAACCAAACCTTGGAAGACATGTTGTGCATGTACATGATGGACCAACAAAAGCGTTGGGAGGAATTCTTGCCTCTAATAGAGTTCGCTTACAACAATAGTTACTAGAGAACCATTAAGATGGCGCCTTTTGAGTTTCTTTATGGGAGACCGCGTCGGACACCCTTGAGTTGGGATTGTCTTGAGGATAGGTTCCTAGTGGGACCAGAAGCGATCCAAGAAATGGAAGAGCAAATGCAAACCATAAGACAAATGATTAAAGAAGCGTAGGATCTACAGAAGAGTTATGCCGATGCCCACTGAGTCGACCGTAGTTACGAGGTCGGTGATCGAGTTTTCTTGCAGGTTAAACCGCATAAGAGTTTGATCAAGTTTGGAAAGGGAGCTAAAATATCTCCTAGGTTCGTGGGACCTTTCGAGATTGTGGAGAGAAAGGGGCCCGTGGCCTATCAACTAGCCTTGCCTAATTCTTTGAGGCGTATGCACGATGTTTTTCATGTATCTGTTTTGAGACATTATATTAGTGATCCTACATACATGATTGACATAAGTTCCTTGTAGGTATCGGACAAGGGAGTGCTAACGGCTGAGCCGGTCTGCATCTTAGATCATCATGTTCGATAGTTACGACGTCGAACGGTAGATCAGGTCAAGGTCCAGTGGGACAGTTATAGTCTGCACTCGGCGACCTGGGAGGACGCATATGATATGCACCAGTAGTTCCCATTTTTGTTTGATAGATAGACTTATGATACTGTGGTACTTTTATTTCAGCATTTATACTGAGAAACTTCGGGATGAAGTTTAGACCAAGAGGGGGTGTATGTAACATCCTGCTCTAGCGCACTGAGAAAACTTATTCTTTGAGGACACTTGCTCGCAAGTGATCTGAACTTTTATGATGTTAAAACATTTATCCTTGATTATGATGCGTTATGATAGATGACATGATGTTTTACCGCTTTGACGTAGACATGTGCTATTGACTCAGTTTTATTGAGTGTGTAGGGTTTTGGACCTTGAGGATGCAGAGGCATCGGTGGAACCCCTTGGACTTCGGATTGAGTCAGGGAGTGTGTTATTTGGGTTGATTTATTTACTGTGATATTTCATTGATTTGATGATATGATGTTGACATGTTCTAAAACGATTGTTGATGATGAAGGCTGACAATATCTTGCCGACCAGACTCACATATGGAGTAAAGGGGCCACAGACGATTTCCAAAGAGGTTGAGGGAGATGTGTGGACAACAGCCCTGCCACAGCCTACTAGCACTCCCGTTGTGGCTCGAACTATAGGTTAATGATTACCTAGTTCGAGAGGATCCACGATGCCATGAGGGAAGACTGCGACAGTCGCTCACGATGATTCTAAGGGGCGTGCAATAAGGTGGGGGCCTTATTCCCTAGAGCCCTTAGTCTCCCACAAGTTCACCTGGCGGAGTGTTGACTCCAGGGGTTATAGATGTCTACCAATCAACCAAGTTGGCGAGTGGCACCCGTGGAGCACGTGGTGCATCCTGAAGGGCACGTCACGCAAAAGAAACACAAGTTGGCGAGTGGCACCCTTGGAGCACGTGGTGCATCCTGAAGGGCACGTCGCGCGAAAGAAACACAAGTTACCGAGTGGCACCCTTGGAGCATGTGGTGCATCCTGAAGGGCACGTCGCACAAGAGAAACAACCGGGGCGAGTGGCACCCTTGGAGCACGTGGTGCGTCCTGAAGGGCACGTCGCATTAATGTTGAGGAAGGAACAAACCTAGATGGCCCTAAGACATTTAACACCTTAATAAATTCTTAAAACGACTTCTCTAAATAATTCTCGCCCAGTTCAGAATCTAAACCTAAGTCTAAAACTTCTCTAGGGTAAAATTTTGTTTAGCCTTAAGAAAAAGACTCTATAAAAATAAAAATAAAGATATAAACTAAAACCCACTTAAGTAATAGTTTTAGTCTTCTTAAATTTAGAGGGTAAAATGAAGAGATGAATAATTTAATTAAAATCCATGGTTTTAAATTTGTAAAGAGGAAATAAATTATTAACTTGTGGAAGTATAAAAATATTTTAAATTAATAATAAATGGAAAAGAGTAAATAGCGCAACTGCCATTTTGGCTTGAATAAAAAGGGGAAAGAAGGGAATAATGAGAATTAGGAAACTAGGTAATGGAGGAAACATAATAAAGGAAAGTTGGGAACTTATGGTAAAAAGTGAGGTCAACATAGTAAGGAATCTGCAATTAAGAACCTTCTAATTTGAGCTAATTTAGCAACTTCATTTTTAGGGAAATTATTTAAAACATGTA
>ML799263.1:42988-55490 GCA_009831015.1 Picea engelmannii
TTAAGAAAAAGGATAAAATTTTACCACTAGCATGATTTAGACCTAGACATTAATTTTCGTGATGGGAGACATTTTATTAGGGAATTTTTTTTTTTTAATTCTTATCACATTGTTCATCCTAAGGCTGTCTAGTTTCATTCATTTATCAAAACAATGTGACATGCCCTTCAGGATGCACTAAGTGCTCCAAGGGTCCCACTCGCCTCATCTGTTCCCTTGTGCGACGTGCCCTTCAGGACGCACTATGTTCTCCAACGGTGCCACTCACCTCTTTCCATTTTTCTTGCACGACGTGCCCTTCAGGATGCCCCACGTGCTCCAAGGGTGTCACTCGCCTCTTGACTAACTTGGTAGACATCAAAAACCCCTGGAGTCAATACTCCGCCAGGTGAACTTGTGGGAGACTAAGGCCCTCAAAGGAATAAGGCCCCCACCTTATTGCATGGCCCTTAGAATCATTGTGAGCGACTGTCACAGTCTGCCCTCACGACATCGTGGGTCCTCTCAAACTAGGTAAACATTAACCTACATTTCGAGCTACGACGAGAGTGATAGTAGGTTGTGGCAGGGTTGTTGTCCACACCTCTCCCTCAACATCTCTGGTAGTCGTGCGTGACCCCTTTACTCCACATGTGAGTCTGGTCGGCAAGGTATCGTCAGCCTGCATCATCAACAAATCATGTTAGAACATATCCATATCATATCATCTAATCAGATGCATTAATATCACAGTAAAACAATCAAACCCCAATGGTATACTCCCTGACTCGATCCAGAGTCCAAGGGGTTCCATCGATGCCTCTACATCCTTGAGGTCGAAAATCCTACACACTCAGTAAAACCGAGTCAATAGCACCTGTCTATGTCGAGGTGGTAAAACAACATGTCATCACCCCATAACACCTCATAATCAAAATCAAAATTTTTAATAGCATAATAATCCGGATCACTTGCGAGCAAGTGTCTTCAAAGAATAAGTTCGCTCAGTGCACCAGAGCGGGATGTTACATACACCCCCTCTTGTTCCAAACTTCATCCTGAAGTTTCACAGTATATATGCCGAAGTAAATTATATCACAGTATCATATGTCTATCTATCAAACAAAAATGGAAACTGCTGGCGCATATCATATGCGTCCTCCCCGGTCATCGAGTGTGGACTATAATTGTCCCATTGGACCTTGACCTTCTCTATCGTTCGATGCCGTAGCTGTCGAACGTGATGATCCAAGATTCATATCGGCTCAGCTATGAGTGCCCCCTCATATGATACCTGCAAGGAACTCATGTCAATAACATGCGTAGGATCACTAATATAATGTCTCAAAATAGATACATGAAAAATGTTGTGCATATGCCTCAAAGAATCAGGCAAGGCTAGTCGATAGGCCATAGGCTCCTTTCTCTCCACAATCTCGAAAGGTCCCATGAACCTAGGAGAGATTTTATCTCCCTTCCTAAACTTGATCAAACTTTTATGTTGTTTAACCCAGAATAAGACTCGATAACCGACCTCGTAACTATGGTCGACACGGTGCACATCGACATAACTCTTCTGTCGATCCTGCGCTTCTTTAATCCTTTGTCTTAATTTTTTCATTTTCTCTTCCATTTCTTGGATCACTTTTGGTCTTACCAGGACCCTATCCTCAATTCGATCCCAACTCAAAGGCGTCCAACATGGTCGCCCATAAATAAACTCGAAAGGCGCGATATTAATGGTGCTCTGGTAACTGTTGTTGTAAGTGAACTCTACTAGTGGCAAGAATTATTCCCAATGCTTTTATTGGTCCATCATGTACATGCGCAACATGTCCTCCAAGGTCTAGTTCATTCATTTGGTTTTCCCGTTAGTCTCCGAGTGATACGCAGTACTAAAGTTAAGTTGGGTTCCCAAGGCCTCTTGGAAACTCGTCCAAAATTGTCCAGTAAACACCGATCCTTGATCAGATATAATACTCTTAGGCACACCATGCAGCCTCAAAATATCACTAATGAAAACTCTAGCTATGCCAGGTGCCTGATACATTATATGCACAGGAATAAAGTGAGCACTCTCTGTTAGAGTGACTACTACTATGAAAATCGAGTCATGTCTCCTTGCCATGAGTGGCAATCAAACAATAAACTCCATCGAAATAACCTCCCATTTTGATTCCGGAATAGCGTGTGGTTGTAGTAATCCTGCTGGGTGTCTATGTTCAGCCTTTACCTGCTGACATTCTAGACATCTGGCCACATAGTTGACTATGTCTACCTTCATTCCCTTCTAGAAGAAGAAGGGTTTAAGGTCTGTCCTCATTTTCATGACTTCTGGGTGAGCCATGTAAACTTCTCTATGAGCCTCACTTAGGATCAACATCCTCAACTCATCGTTCAACGGTACGTAGATTCGATTTTTAAACCTCAATAAACCATCGCTATCAAACGAAAATCCTTCAAATCGTGGTACCATCATTGTGTTTTGTCCGATAAAACCCTCAACCTCTTTGTACCAGTCATCGTCACCCTGTAAGGTTAGAATATTTTCACGTAGATTCGTCTGAAGAGGCAGCACCGAAAAGATGCATAGTCTCTGACTCAATGCATCTGCCACTCAATTCACTGTTCCTTTTATGTAAGTAATATCAAAGTGGTACTCGCTAAGCAATTTCGACCAACGCCATTGTCACGCGTTCAGGTCGCTTTGCGTAAAGATGTGTTGTAGTCCATAGTGGTCAGTCTTTAGTTCAAATTTTTGTCCGACAAGGTAGTGTATCCAAACTTTGAAGGCATATACGATGGCTAACAACTCCAAATCATGCGTCGCGTAGTTCTCCTCATGCCTTCTCAGTTTCCTCGAAATGTAAGCGATTACTCATCCGTCTTGCATCAAGACTCCACCTAAGCCTTCCTTGGATGTGTCAATTCATACCAATAAGTCCGCGTGCATGTCCATGACCTTTAGTATCGGTGTTGTTGTCAACAAATCCTTGATCCTCTGAAATGCTTCCGTGCATTTCTTGGTCCAAACAAACTTCTAGTTTTTCTTCTAAAATTCCATGATCAGATTTGCTATCTTCAAAAACCCCTCTATGAACCGTCGATAGTATCCTGCTAAACCCATGAAGCTACGCACTTCCAGGACATTCGTCGGCGCAGGCCATTCCATAATGGCCTCGACTTTTGCTGGATCCACAGCGATACCTTCACCATAGATGACGTGCCCTAAGTAGCGTATCTTCGATTGATAAAATGATCATTTGGATAACTTCCCATACAATTTGTGCTCTCCCAGACATTGTAGTACCAAGTTCAAGTGCTCGTCATGCTCCTTTGTCATCCAAGAGTAAATCAAAATATCATCAATGAATACTTGGCCAAACTTTTCCAAGTACTCGCGGAACACCCCATTCATCAAACTCATAAATACCCCTGGGGCGTTTGTCAGTACAAATGGTAAAACAGTAAACTTGTAATGTCCAAACCTCATCTTAAAGGTGGTCTTAGGGACGTCATATTCCTTAATCCATAACTGGTGATACCCTAATCACAAATCGATCTTTGAGAAAATTGTCGCACCCTTCATTTGATCGAACAGATCATCAATCCTTGGCAACGGATATTGATTCTTGATCGTGGCCTTGTTAAATTGACGGTAGACAATGCAGAGCCTCCACGACCCATCCTTCTTTCGTATGAAAATAATAGGTGCACCTCATGGTGCACACTAGGAAATATCAGTCCCAGGTCTACAAACTCCTTCAGTTGCATTCTCAACTCCTGTAGTTCTGGGGTTGACATCCGATAAGGCGTTCCAGCTATCGATTTTGTTCCCGATTTTAGGTCTATAGTAAACTCTAATTCCCTATCCGGTGGCATCCCAGGTAACTCCTATGGAAATACGACTGCAAACTCTCTCACCACCGAAAGGTGTTCTAAACTTTCCACCAATCCCTTCTTGTTTAACGCAAGGATCGTATAAATCTTGCACCTCTTGCGCATGCTCTTTCGTAGCTATAAGGAAGAGATGAACCTCAGGGAAACTCCCTGGTTTCGTCCTGCAATCACACGTCTATGTCCCTCGTCATCAACCAAGCTCAATCATTTTGTCTTACAGTTGAGTATCACCTCATGTGATTCCAACCAGTCCATACCAATTACGACATCATAAGATCTACAGGTTTCCCCTTGTGAAAAAATCTCCCAGGTTAAGGATACAACCCATAACCTTTCCTCCAACCTTTTGTTTGGCTCCTGAGGCCATCTCTATGAAGATAAAATCATCATGTTCGACTACCTTTACCTTAATCCTTTTTATCATTGCACCAGAAATGAAACTCTCGATAGCACTAGGATCTATCAAAATACTAAGGGTTTGGTCAGCGAATGTACCTGTCATCTCGAGAATAGTTGACTGATGCTTTTCCTAGCAGTTATTCACTGCTGCATGAATCCGATGGGCCTTTTCCATATCTCCCACGGTAGTGGGTCTGTCTAATCCGGACGCTCTACTCCTCTCCACCGGGCAGTCACGCTGGTAGTGTGGCTCCCCACACGTCCAACACCCCTTCTTCGGCTCAGTAGTCATGGTACCCGAAGTAGAAGGTGATAGCCCTCCGGCCTAGAATCTTGGTCTGTTCTGTTGAGCATGCCTAAACTTCTGTTGCTGTGGTTGACACTATTGTTGATGTTGTGGTCCCCGATAAGGTGTCTGAAAGCGAATCCCCTATGGAAGTCATAATATCTCGGTGTATGTCTGTCTGGCGTCTGATGCTGCTGTGCTCTAGAAGACACCTGCTCTGCTGGTCTCGTTGGAGTCCTGGTCTGACCCCTGCTGATAAGCTCCTCCTCTGCTATGATGGCCTTCTGGATGTCATCATGAAAGGTTTGAGGCATCAAAATCCTAAACTTTGCACGTATGTTTCTGTTAAGGCCGAACATGAACCTGTTGACCTTAAGTTTCTTAGTGTTAAAGTGCGGAGCATACCGGAGCAGCTCCATAAAATGAGCCTCATACTCAGGAACCGTACGACCACCCTATCATAAGGCATTGAACTCATTGAGTTGAAGCTCAATGAATTCCTCTGAAAGGTACTTCTCTCAGAACCGTTCCTCGAACAGTTCCCATGACACGTCTTTGATGGCCACATTCAGCTACAGTAGGAGCATCTTCCACCATAGAAGAGCGCTTCCTTTCAGTTGGAATACTGCCATACGAACCTTCATGTTGGAGGTATAATTGCGAAGTGCAAAGAACATCGCCATATTCTCCAACCATGCCTCGACGGCTGTGTCATCCGGGGCACCAAAGAACTTGGGAAATTTCACCTTCTCGAGTTCACGGTGAACGCTACCAGTACCGACCAGAGCGCGCGGTGAAACCTTAGGGTGTGCTAGCGACCTGGCCTCATCTCTATCCAAATGGTTGATCAGTGCCTCAGACATGCGCTGAAAATATCTCATCATTCCGACCACATCACCAACTGTTATCTGCTCCTGTCCGACAACCTATTCATCTCTCTGGGGGTTAGACCCCTCAGGCGTAGATGCTACTAGAGGTGTGTGCCTCCTCCCCTAACACCCCGTCGTCTGTCTCCGTGGCATCCTCTAACCATGATTACCTGCACGAATACAAGTCAACTCAATTAGCAACATTATAAACAAATCATATCAATGAAATACGTAGCGATCCCAAGTCGCGGGTTGAACCTGCTCTGATACCATTTGTAATGAACCTCCCATTTCATTACGACAACAAGCCTTACATAACATGTGTATTTTTTTTTTTGTGTGTGTATGTAGGAAGGTAATAATGACATTATAATCAACATTTCAACACGACGATGAACACAACGCATGCAACTCATGCCATCAAACATGTAATGACCCTCCTCGTTACGACAACCCAACTCTAGTAACTAGTGCAATTTTTTTTTTGTGTGTGTTTAAAAAGTGTGTGCGCGTGTGTAAAAAGGAAACAATCAACACATTCGACTTTGTGTCTCCACCTAACGATGAATAAGACACAACCATGATGAACATAAAAAGACGATAAGGACACGTGACAAGTAACTGCATGCATAAACGACGATCACACGACGATAAGTAGAACTGACTACCCGCCCGTCCTACCCTGCAATGGTTAGGACCTCCAAGACACATAAGCAATGCTCAATCCCAGGTTCCCATCGATTTTAACCATTTAAGGTCTCAGGGCTGGCGACTGTTTTGAGGAACATGGAGGTGTCTACAACCCTCCCGACATAGGAAACCAATCCCACTAAGCTAAGGACTATCATCAGACCAACCCAAGGAAACCAACATAACAATACAGTAACATAACCCTTCAGTTGAGAGTGAGAATTAGCAACCAACCAACATTGTGCATGGCGCGCAACCGAAAATCAGAACATTTAAACATTACTTCAATTGACTTTAAATTACAAGCGCGTAAGGTATCTGATTTACATAAACTATCTAGCAATAACCAACTCGAGGCACAAATCTTTTTAAAACCTAGGTGCACTATTTAATCAATCATTCATTAAAATAAAATCCAGGGTGTGGGGGGTGATATACCTTCCGGGTCCTTTTGGTAGTCACACATAAATCAAGTCATTGTAAAACCATAACTAAAATCATTCAACTTAGAAGTTTTCAATAAAAACCTGACTAAAATAATTACAACTCATAATACACCCCTTCTACCTTATGCACTTAGAGAGTTATTTTCCATTAAAATCCTCTTCATCATACACCAATAACTAACAAACATAAGGCATAAGATTTTTATCATTCGCCTTTAACTAACTTAAAGAAAAAAGTATGTAAACTTTTATCATTCACCTTCAACTGACTTTAACTAACTTAAGCAAAATGCTTGTAAACTTTTCTCATCCACCTTTAACCAAATCCTTTTTCCCATACTATAATAATAAGAATTTATTATCCTTGTCCCATACTATATTAATAATAATATATGTTAAATGAGAGCAGAATAAATGGTAATTAGAAAAGCCCAAGGAAGGAGATGTCAATAAATAACATACCATAGTGCTATTATAATTGTAAAATCGGAACAATGGTTTATATAAGAGTAAATTGGTACAACAAATAAATTTATTTAAATTGCAACAATAAAATTTATTTAAATGTAACTATCATTTAAAGCGTAAATCGACAGAATTTATATATATATAAATGTAGAACGAAAATCACTAAAGCTGAACTTTTTATATACTTTTCAAAAGCTTCGTTTCATTTTTCCATCGAGCGAAGTCCTATGAAGAAATGATTTATATCAACACGCATTCTTGTGTGAAAGCTAACATACAGTGACTCGCAAGCTATCAGAAGAAATACCGAAAAGAGCTGTCAAAAAGGTGCTCTGATTCTAGACTTAAAGGTATAGGGAAAAAGAGCGATATAACATGTTGTCAATAAAGTTGAAAGAGCCATAAAATAGGCTGTCAGATAAGGTTGAAAGATCATTATACATGCTGTCAAATAAAGTTGAATTATCATTTCAACATGCTGGAAGGAGTAATGAATGGAATGCTTAAGGTGAAAAGAGAGGGAATCAACACGAATCCAACAATCATCAGCGCGCAGATAATGATACGATGGCCAAATAAGGGAGTATCGGATGATCAGGTGGTCAGGGCGTTGGTGGTGGTTGAACGAGAGGTCACGCGCAGCCAGTAGCACACATTGATTAACAAAATATATTTATTTTTTTTGCCTGGAACCACGCAGCCTGAACCACAATTCAGGAAAACGCCAGCTGTAAAATACCACTTACTTTCATAGAACATATCGATGTCCAGATTTTATGAAAAGGAAGGCAGAGCTATTTCAACGATAGTAATATAAACAGGACCGCCGTAATCAACCACTTACGTACAATAACATAAAAGGGTCAAGATTTTAAGAAGGAAAAAAGAACTTAAACCAAAATAATAAAATAAAACAGAGAGAGGTAAATCGAAAGAGAGGCCTACCCAACGGTGGACCAGAAGCATTGAGGCAGACTTGTTTAAGCACCTCATCCGCTACATAACCTAATAGCATAGAACCTGGATGCCAAAAATAGGCAAACCCTACGAGACATCAGTTAAACCCTAGCAAGCTTTACCGAAGGTGCATGGACCGGCCATTTTAGGCATCGGTCAGGCATTAACGCAAGCCATTTCAATAAGGAACAAGACACGTCTTACGAATCCTCCATAAATATAAATCATTTCCTTTCTTTTCCCTTCCCCTGATCTAACCCTATAAGGGAGTCAACTGAACGCTTACTTGAACGCTTACCTATGCAGAATCGATAGAGGAAAATAGATTTCCGTGAGAACAGAGCCAAGTGGTGAGGGCGCAGGCTTAGCCAGGGCAGAGAACGAAGGAAGGTAATGTTCTCTCCTCAAACCACTACTGATAATCCAATCAAGGGGATGACGCAGGAGACTCTTTTCTAGCTAAAGAAGAACATGGTTGGGAGGGCGAACACAGGAGTCGAAAGTGCCTATAGCCGAGGCGCGATAAGAAGAAAGGATGACGAGTGGACATTCAGAGTGTTTGGTTCAGACGGTGGGATGTCAAAAGTGCCACAAGAAAACTCACGGCCTCCCAGAAATATCCAAGGGTCAAGTGCAATCGACTTACCCACACGGAAATTCAGATCACAGTTAGGGACTAAAACAAATGGTATGCCAGGGACGACAATCGCAGAGATAAACCATTCAGCCCTCGCCCGACCATTTTGCAAGGGTAAACTTACAGAAACTTCACGTGGAAGGCAGAGAAGGAATAAAAATGTGTTGCCACCCAACACAAGGCCATTCACAGAGCTTCAACAGTTATTGCAGCTGAAAAAAAAAATTTTAATCTAAAAGACCGAAAACAAAAGGGTGTAAAATGCTGCTCAGAATGCCTTCGCTATAAAGTTCCTTTTTAAATATAATGACAGTAACACATACACATGCCATTGTTATCCATCAAACATCATCGAGCATTGAGAAAAACTCTTTTTCTGAGGTTCATCATATTCTTTACAATCAATTTAAATCTGAGCGTAAGCTTAATGCATGCTACTCTAAAAATGAAAAACATACCGTTTCCCTTTTCGCCTGCCTCGAGGGTCGTCCGCACTCCGTGCCACTCCTGCTTCGTGCCGCTCCCTCTCGTCGACCGTAGAGACTACACCGGTACCTCCCAGCCAAACGCTAGGGGTACTCTGCTTCCCCCTTAGACCCCCGAGCCACAAAGGGGCCACACACAGTCCAAATCTGACGCAACCTGCCCCTCAGCGGATGGTCACCTTCTCCAGGACCTTCAACAACTCGGCCCGAAGAGTCAATGCTCTTCCAACTCCCCTCGGGAGCCTTTGTTCCCACAGGTTACTCTTTCTCGGAACTGCTCTTGTGTATTAGGAGATTGGGTCTCACGATATCGCGGAACTTGCGACATGCCTTCTAGCTGTCGAATACCGAGATCCCGATTCCCAATGGTCAACAGTCAACCTTGGGTTATCGCTACTCGCGATTCCGAAGACCTGCTTTTCCAACCTTCGAGCTCCGAACACGCGATGCCACGTGCGATACTCCACGCAATCTTCGTGGGACCCGTCGCGACTCGCGCTCTCGCGGTTTCTCCGTGCTCCTTTTAGAGCCGAAACTGCCGAAGTGCTGAAACCCCGACTCTACAGGATCTCGTGCCACCTGTCCGTGTTCAAATCGACGGTCTCATTTAAGTCGAGAAATCATGACTCGTGATATCGTCGTGCATGCAATACTCTCGCTCGCCAACCCCGATATTCCGATGCACGATGACCCCCTCCGGGTTCTGTGCATTCTTGAAGACTTCTTTCTTCAAGAAGTTCAAGTCATCGATTCTCTTCCTCTTGAAGAGTTCTTAGCTTTCCCACCTTTGTCCCGTGTAACTGAACCAAAGGTGATATCCCTCCTGAGCTTTTGTTCCTCTGATTTCTTCCGAGAACCCTCGAACACTCTCCCTATGCTCGAATTCAACCTTCACCAATCCTCAACGGTGCTGAAGGTTTTCGGGTTCTGTGCGCTCACAGTCACAGCTATTTCAACCTTCCCTTCTCAGACTTTCTACTGAGATTTCACGTTCGACCTGCATTTCACCTGCACGACTCGAACAACCAAGTTCGTTCTGAGCAAAAGAGAACAAGAGTCTAACTGCTTAGCCTCCTCGACGCACTCTATGCGGAGGAATTCAACTACACTCTATGCAGGAATCTCCTGGCTCAAGAAGAGAAACAATTGAAACTCATTTTCTTCATTCTCTCAGGTTTCGAACCTGATATGAAATCACATATGCAATATATAAAAGATAATCATAAAAAGAAGCAAACATGCACAAGCATAATATCAACAACACACAGAGATCAAACACATCCATGGAATTGAATCAAAGTATTTCCTATTAATTCAATGTCTGTACATAGAGGTTCTTCACAACTCTCTCTTCTGCTCCTTTCTCTCAATGCTAATGTTGAATGAATGTAATTCTTTTTTTACAATGATACAAGGGAGGGTGTCTATACTCTATTTTCCCTGTCGAAAGAAAAACTGTCTAATCTACAGTTAATTCCTATCTACCAGCATTAAAACTATTAAATGCCTTCTTATCTATATTACAATACAAATGCACTCGACTTTGAATGCCTCCCTTCAAACGACGACGCAACAATCTTTTCAAAGTATCTTCAAGATGCGTGTGCTAGCATTGTCCAGCTGTTCTCCTCTTTCCTCCACGTTGCTCACTTGGTTAAGTCGTAGATGCTCCTGCATCATACTCCTCAGCTCAAAAGATTTCATGGGCTCCTGTCCATGAGCTGCTGCACGGTGTGCCCATGCTTCTGAATCACTACCTCTGGTTCCTAGCTGGCATCTTCCACTGGGTGGTTCTTCCATTTTACTAGGTATTCAAAATACTGTTTCCTCTTGGTCTTCTTTCCAACTCGTTTATCCAGTATGCACTCCATCTGTGGTTTCTGTGCAACTGGTAATTGTTTCTTCCACGGGATCACGGGTTCCTCAGTTCCAGTGTTTGCTTCATTAGCCCTGTAAGGGTATAAATCCGAAATGTTGAAAATTGGAGATATTCCGATGCCCTCTGGCAACTCAAGCTCATATGCATTTTCGCCAAATTTCCTCAGGATTCGGCACGGTCCAATTTTTTTCAACTTGAGCTTGTTGTATGTTCCCCTTGGGAACCTTTCTTTCCTCAAGTGCACCAGAACCATGTCCCCAACTTCAAACTGAAGTTGCCTCTTCCTCTGATCGGCTCTGCGCTTATATTCCTGATTCGTCTTCTGCAGTCGCTGCTTCACCTCTGCGTGAAGTTCTTGCATCGCCTCAGCGAATTCCTCAGCTCTCGCACTGCTAGTCTCAACCTATTCTAACTCCCTGAGTTCAGATACTCCTCTTGGCTGTGTCCCATACAAAATTTGGAACGGACTCTTACCTGTACTCCGATTCACCGAATCGTTGTACGCGAATTCTGCCTGCGGTAGGATCTGATCCCAACTACTATGATGCTCTGTCACCAGGCTCCTCAACAGATCCCCCAAGCTTCTGTTGACTACTTCGGTCTGTCCATCTATCTGTGGATGGTATGAAGAACTGAATGCCAAGTCAGTCCCTAACTTCTTCCATAGCGTCCTCCAAAAATGACCTATGAACTTTGTATCCCGATCCGAGACTATGCTCCTGGGCAATCCATGCAATCGCATAATCTCCTTGAAAAATAAGTTCGCGATGTGGGTTGCATCACTGGTCTTATGGCACGGGATGAAATGTGCCATCTTCGAGAATCTGTCCACCACTACAAAAATGGAATCCACACCTCTCTGCGTTCTCGGTAATCCCAAAACAAAATCCATACTAATTGCCTCCCATGGTCTCTCTGGTATAGGCAACGGCTGATAGAACCCTGTGTTCTGTTTTCGGCCTTTCGCGTGTTGACATATTCTGCACCTGTCAACAAATCGCTTTACCTCTGCTCGCATGCCTGGCCAAAAATAATATTTGCTCAGCTTGGCAAATGTTTTTTCATGCCCGAAATGACCTACTAAGCCCCCGTTGTGCTTCTCCTTCACCAAATTCTCTCTCATAGAGCAATTTGGTATGCATAACTAGTTTCCCTTAAATAGAAATCCATCTTGTACCAAGAAATCTATCCATGGGCTTCTATCCCTGAGCACTGGATTCTCGGCTGCCTCATAAGCTTCCTTGAAATCAATATCACCTGTATACATCTCCTTCAGGTTCTCAAAACCCAGCGTTTTGATCCTGAACTCCTGCAACAATAAACATTTTCTGCTCAAGGCATCAGCCACCTTGTTCGCGGTCCCTGAAATGTGCTTTATGACAAAGGTGAAATTCTGCATATATTCCACCCATTTCGCATGCTTCTGATTCAGCTTCTCTTGCTGACTCACGAACTGTAACGCATGATTATCACTGTACAACACAAATTCCTTGGGTATTAAATAATG
>ML799263.1:97120-109979 GCA_009831015.1 Picea engelmannii
CAATGTAGAATTATCATCCAATAGTTGCAGAGTAAATAAACAATTAACAAATTAACAATTACACACCTACACAGTACACTAGTGTTTTACGTGGAAACCCAAAGTGGGAGAAAACCACATAATGTTTTTTCTTATATGTATTTAAGAATTACATTCATTGGAAGCACCAATTTCCTTTGTTTTCTAGCTGCTACTGGAAGGAGGCTCCAACCCCCTAATTTCTCAGGCTACAACCTGAGGGAAGCTCAAATTCCCCAATTCTATGGCTACAACTAAAAGGAGACTACAACCTCCTATGTTCTCCGTCTACAACTGAAAGGTGGCTACAACCACTTTTCCTTGCCCCGACCAACCGTCTTGTTGTATAAGTAGAATGATGGAACCAATGTCACAATATCACTGTGAGATATACTGGTGTAAATTTGTACCAATCAACCTGCACCCAACAACTTGTACCAATAACTTGAACCATGCATCAACCTGTACCTCAACCTATAATCGACATGTACCATAAACAAGTGCATCAACCATACACAAACATGTACCATAAACAAGTGCATAAACCATACACAAACATGTACCAAACAACCTATAATCAACTTGTACCATAAACAAGTGCATCAACCATGCACCAACCTATACCTCAACATGTACCATGAACAAGTGCATTAACCATGCACCAAACTTGTACAAGTGACATGTCACAATAACATGTCCAAACAAACTCACAACAACCTATCTCATCAATGTTATCAACCAAATTAGATCTACTCACCAAGATCAATCACCAAGAAAAATCTCAAATATGTGCATCAACCAAGCATAACACAACAAATCATAATCCCACCAATATCAATATGTGCTTCTAATAATATGTCAATACATGTATGCTACATCATCCAGAAACCATGTGTCAACAATACTACTAACAAGTGCAACCAACCATGCACCAAGTATGTACCATTCATGTGTCAATTACTCATCAACTATGACTCATCAATATATACCAACATCATCAACTATACACCTCATGCATGTGCCAACTCATCAACTACTTGTCTCAACCATGTACCCAACATGTACCTCAACCAAAATCCCTTATCAATTTCATCATCCAAATCTAATTTGTAATTTTGTAATAGACCTAGTGTATATGATTAGATACCTGCAAACCTTCCTTAACTTTAACAACAAGAGACTAGCATTTTCATCAAACTTTACTTTAGTTTCACATGACTAGTTTTGGATTAGTAAACAACCCTAACTTGAAATAATCATAACTATGTACCTGCAATGAATAAAGATCTGAAAATAGTACACAATGTTATTCAATGTGTTTTATGCAATTTCTCCAGGTGTCACTACTTGGAACCTCTCAGAAAAGGAGTTATAGCAAAAATGGCATACCTTGTTGAATTCTGGTTTATTCTAGAGAGAGACCTTGTAGAGCGTGCCCCGCACAGAATATTTTTTGTATGGATCTAAAAATTTTACACAGAATACTACAGGATGTAATTTAAACAACACATTTTTTCTTACTGAATTTGGATTTGTTATGAATAATTTATGATGTTTTTACCTGAAACACATGTTTTAGACTAGTTTTAGGACTAGCCGCAAGCCCTATTTTCCATGGAGTGTAACTCCAAAAATACAACAACCCACAAGCTGAAATTTGTGCCACAACTAATTGGATATGTTTCTCAATGGCCTCATAGTTTCACGGTCTGAATCATTCTATAAAAACGGTTATTGCAAAAATGGTGAGATGACATATAAATAACATACCATAGAAAACATCATCAAAATAATTTATTCTCCATTGAATTCTGACATTCTTTTCTTCACCTTTCCTCTGAATTTATGCTTAGATATCCTTTGGTTACCTCAATCACCTATAGATATTCAATATTCTCATGTGTGATTAAAATGAGAGAGCCTTTCCTCTTATTTATACTTTCATGTAGCCTCCTCAAGGGGTTACCTTCTAACCATCTTAACCCACTTTCCTTATTTTAGGGTTAACCCACTTTTAATTTATCCATTAACTTTATTATTTAAATAATTTATTTTGTATTCAATTTGAATTATAGTATACTCATCACTTCACTTTATTATTTACCTCCTAAAAACTCTTAAACCACTTTGACTACTTTGACCTTTTGGGGCTTCTTGATGACTCATGAGGGTTCCCCAACTTCACATGGCCATAACTCTCTAAGTGTGAGGTGTTATGTGACGTTACACATACCACTGGAAATGGAATGACATGTACTATCCATATAGAATAGTATTTATTGAAAATATATTAAAACTCATAGCATTATCCATCAAACAAACTTGGGTCCATTACCCAAACCTGGGTTCTCCAACTTCTCATGGCCATAAATCTATAATCGTGAGGAGTTATGTGACGTTCCACATACCACCAGAAATGGAATGACATGTACTATCCATATAGAATAGTATTGCCTTAAAATATATTAAAAATCATACCATTATACATGAAACAACCTTGGGTTCATTACCCAAACCTTTGTGCTACTAGAATTCACTACTCGACTTTCTCCAAGGGTTGAAGTCAATCACTAAGATTTTACATCAATATAAAATATCACTTTCTAATGGTTGAAATCAATGACAACAAAAAATCCACACCAAGTGTCCATCAACCTAAGCTAATTGTTTGAGAATCTCCCCCTTTGGCATTGATGACAACACCAACATTGATGTCAACACTTAGTCATGATTACATTCATGCTTATGCTCCTCATCAATGTTTCTATCTCTCCCAATATGACATCAATGGAAAAGGGTATCTCCCTTTGGGGATTCTCCCCCTAAATGAACTCTCCTTAGGGTTTCTCCCCCTGTCTACATGCCTTTGATTTTTCTTTGTGTTTATAAGCCTTTGATTACTCTCTCTCTGTTCATATGAATAATATCTCCCCATTTGACAAAGGCTATCATGGTGAAGTCATATCTCTCATTATTCCCTTGTGACCATATCTCCCCCTGGAACCATGCCTCTGATAAATCTCTCCCCCTTTGTCATCAATGGAAAATGTATCTTTCTGTCCGGGGTCGCTCCCCCTAACTAAACTGTCCTTGGGGATACTCCCCCTAACTAAACTCTTCCTGAAACTAATCTTCCAACCTGAATTGTACTCTTTATGGTGCTTCCTCATGTATATATAAGACATATAATATAAGCATTCAAAAGCATTCATTTTGGAGTAGAAATTACTCCTAGTCTATGGAGAAGATACTCAAAGGATTCTTGTGGAAGAAATTTTGTAAGGATGTCTTCCACTTGTTCTTTTGTATCCACATATTCATCTCTGATGTTCTTCTCTACACCTGTTCCCGCAGAAAGTGATACATGATTGGAATGTGCTTTGTCTTGGAGTGCATCACTGGCTTATTTGAGATACTGATGGCGCTTGTATTATCACAATAGATTGGAATGGGCTCATCATACTCAACCTGTATATCTGTCAAATTTTGTTTCATTCATAGAACCTGTGTACAACATGCTTCTACTGCAATATACTCTACCTCATCTGTAGATAAGGATATTGATGATTGTTTCTTTCTTATCCAAGATGCTAAACACTCACCCAAGGAGAACGTTGCTCCACTGGTGCTTCGTCGGTCATCAATGCAACCTGCCCAATGTGCATCTGTGTAGGAAATAAGTGATAGATCCTTTCCTTTTGGATACCATAGTCCAAACTCTTATGTTCTTTTGAGATATCTGAAAATACTCTTCACTATTAATACATGTGATTCCTTTGGTGTTTCTTGAAATCGTGCCACCTGTCCAACTGCATGCATTTCATCTGGTCTAGATGATATCACATATAGTAATCTACCAATCATTGACCTGTATTTACTCTGTTCTGTAGACTTTGAATCATCATCTTTTCTCAAGTTGGAACTGGTTTGTAATCTTCCATTCCGAACCTCTTTAGAATTTCTCTGATATACTTAGTTTGAGAAATAAAAATTCCTTGGTTTCTTTGACATATATGAAGACCCAAAAAGAAGGATAGTTCTCCAAGTAATGACATTTCAAATTCATTCTGCATATCCTTTGCAAATTTCTAGCTTAACTTGTCAATAGTACTTCCAAAACAATATCATCAACATAAATTTCAATTAATAAAATACTACCTTGAGTTACCTTGATGTAGAAGTTGTTGTCTACGCTTCCTTTCCACAGTTAGTAGGGAGTTTTGTCATTCTTGTTTCTGAGCATTACTGTGTTTTGAATGTGAATTGTTGTATGCACTGCATGTGTCCAAAAAATATCTGTCAATTTGCACTCCATTAGCATTGTTCGAGCCATTTCCTATGTAATTATCATCCATTATGATAATGTTCCTTTGTCTCTGAACCAATCTATGAATCCATGCTCTTGTCTATTGTCATATATCTGTACAAAACTACTAAGTGTTCTTACGAATCCATCTCTGTCCATACTGTCAAAGACTCTACTTGCACAACTGTCCATAATGTTGACCCATTTATCACTATATTATCACGAAGTCTTGGTTAATCTATCAAACTGTACTTCTACTAACTGACTGCACTGAATCTTTCTTCTCAAACTATGCAAGTTGCTCAAAGTATGGTTCTTTGGTCTGTCACAACTATCGCATAAACTCACCCTGTATAATATCGATATTACCTGGGATTCTCTAAGCCGGATGGCTCAGAACAATTCCTTCTCTGATGTGTATTCATCATCATCTTCATTGGTAGATTCATCTGTAACATCTCGCTCTTGCGCACGTTGAGAAAAATTATTCTTTGAGGACACTTGCTTGCAAGTGATCCATATTATTATACTATTAAACATTTGATTTTAATTATGAGGCGTTATGGGTTGATGACATGTTGTTTTTTTGCATTGACATAGATAGGTGATATTGACTCGGTTTTACTGAGTGTGCAGGATTTTGGACCTTGAGGATGCAGAGGCATCGATGGAACCCCTTGGACTCTAGATCGAGTCAGAGAGTGAACTATTGGGGTTTGATTGTTTTATATGTGATATTAGTGCATCTGATGAGTTGATATGATTATGGATATATTTCTGACATGATTCATTGATGATACAGGCTGACGATAGCTTGCCGACCAGACTCACATGTGGAGTAGAGGGGTCACACATGACTACCATAGATGTTGAGGGAGAGGTGTGGACAACAACCTTGCCACAACCTACTAGAACTCTCGCTGTGGCTCGAACTGTAGGTTAACGATTACCTAGTTCGAGAGGACCCATGATGCCGTGAGGGAAGACTGCGATAGTCGATCATGATGATTCTAATGGGTGCGCAATAAGGCAAGGCCTTATTCCTTAGAGGCCTTTAGTCTCCCATGAGATCACCTGGCGGAGTATTGACTCCATGGGTTTTAGATGTCTACCAAGTCAGTCAAGAGGTGAGTGGCACCCTTGGAGAACATAGTGCGTCTTGAAGGGCACGTCACGCAAGAAAAATGGAAAGAGGTGAGTGGAACCCTTGGAGCATGTAGTGCAACCTGAAGGGCATGTCGTGTAAGAGAAACAGAAAGAGGTGAGTGGCACCCTTGGAGCACCTAGTGCGTCCTGAAGGGAACATTGAGTTGTTATTTAATAAATGGATAAACCTAGATGGCCTTAGGATGAATAACTTGTTAATGAATATTTAAAAGATTTCCCCTAATAAATTGTTGCCCAGCCTCGAAAATTAAAACCTAGGTCTAGTTGAAACTTGCGGTATAAGAAAAATATGTTGAAAAAATAAAAATAAAAATAAATAAATAAAAATGATAATCATCATTAATCATGTGTCGAGAAGGGGGTGAGTAATTATTTTTATTTATAAAAATATTTTGGGGGATAAATTAAAAAAAGAGGGAAATAATTGTTTTGCCACTTATATTATGCTAATTTAAAATTTATTAATTAAAAAGGGAAAAGGGAAAAATTTCATTTCTACACCTGGAAAAATGAGTTTTAACTAAAAAGAGAAAGAGGGAAATCTAAAATAATTAGGAAACTAGGAAAAAACGGGAAACATAAAAAGAAAGGGGAAACAAAAGGAAAAAGCAGAAAGTCTAACTTAGTAAGGTATCTAGCATTTAAGAACTTTCTAAATTAAACTCAACTAGTAAATTAATAAGGGGGAAAGTCATTAAAACTTGTAAGGGAATATGATTTTTGGAGGAATGATAGGGATGGGTGACACATGTACAAGAAAGGATTATTATGAATTAAATTATTAAACAATAAATTAAAAGGGATTTTGGGAAAGTAATGGACTTAGAAAATATATATAAAGGAGGGAGGATGAGGATGATGGATCTCTTATGTTATGCATAACGTTACACTGCAGAAATTTATACTTGGCTGACTTAGCTTGTGGGATTTGGGATACCCAGCTCAGTGAGAAGTGGTAGCTTGGCCTTGCGAGGCAAGATAGGAAGCTAGTTGATTCTTTGTTTGGTGTGTGTGGCCCCTTTGTAGCTCGGGGGGATAAGGGGGAAGAAGAGTACCCCTAGCATTGGCTAGGAGGTATCGATGAATTCTCTTCGATCGATAAGCAGCAGTTGCTCGAAGCATGCGGGACATCAACTTAGAGCGAGCGACTTAGGCTACAAAATGATTCCTTTGTTTATGCATGGTAGATTGTTAGTATTGTTTATGCTTTTAGTTTTGTATGTTTAATCAGGTAAATAAAATGATTGTCTTAGCATTCTAGTTGATGACTAAAATTTTCCCCATAGCCTTTAGCTCGATGTTGATTGATTTCCATCGCCTTCAATCCCTTCATGTCTTGACCATCCTATGGTTTATTGATTTGTCATGATTGTAGTTTATTTATGCCTTCTTCCCTAGATCATCAGTCCATGCCTGAATAGTCGGCCAAGATCCTGATCTACTGTCGTCACTTCGGTGTTAATAGACCTATAGATCTAAACGCCCTTCTTTCCTGTGCGTGGATGATGAGCAAAGGATGTTCCTGCCATTCATCTAGCCCTGTTGGCCGTTCCAGGTAGTGTTTTTTATTGCACCTTGATGCGATTAATTAACCCTGCAATTTGTTGATTGATGGTGAAGTTTTTTTTTATTTCTCTCCACGTTTATATCTTGTTGGATTTTCACTGGTTCTATTTACTTCTGCACTCTACTTGAAGATGATTGAGACTGCGTTTTTTTACCACTAGTTAAGACTTCTCTTTTTCCATTGCTAGATTTATTTCGTTGCTTGATTAAGTATGTTGTTCGTTTTGTTTGCCTGGTAATTTGCCACTTCTTCGGCTACATTTCATTTGATTTGGGGGTGAAATTTTGTCGAGTGAATTTTTTTAATTCTGGTCAGATTGTTTAGATTTTCCATTGTATATTGGATTAAGATGAATTATACTTCTGGGCGTTTTGTTTTAAGGATATTAACTCAGTGAGATAATAATATGCAATTTGTAAACTTAGTGAATTTGTAACCTTGAATGGTAACTCTGCGATTTGTAACCTTGAATTGGAACTCAGCGAAATAATAATCTACAATTTGTAAACTCAACGAATTTGTAACCTTGAATGGTAACTCAACAAAATAATAATCTGCAATTTGTAAACTTAGCGAATTTGTAACCTTGAATTTATAACTCAGTGAATTTATAATCTGCGTGGTGTAACCATGAATTGTTGTGATAATTTTACCTTTACAAACTGCCATTCATCCCAGTGAGTATCCATGCCTTCCTCACTATGAAAAATGTGTTCATTCCTCCCCACGAATTGCCTCACTCCATTTTCAAATTCTCTGTCAAATTGACTAAATTTACCATTGTTTTTCAACTTACATCGGCGCATTTTTATCACCGAATTCAAGGCATCTATATCACTGAATACAACATGATTTTCATTGAACTTACTTCATTTTTATCATTGAAGTTAAAGAATTTTTTTTATCACTGAGTCTGCAATGTTTTTATCACTGGGTTCACAACATTTTCATCACTAAAATTACAACGTTTTCCCCAGTAATTACAATGAATTTCATAATACAACATTATAACTTCTCTAGTAATCACCACAAAATTATCTTAGTGCAACAAATAGAATAGCTCCTATTAATGACCATGAGTTTGCCTTAAAGTTGACCGTGTTTTATTGTTTAAAGACCACGAATTTTCCATTACAGATGACTGTGTTTTCTTCTTTAAAGACCATGATTTTCCCTTACAATTGACTACATTTTTTTTAACCTGGGAATGATAACAAATTTTAGACAACTAACTTTTTGCTTCGACATCCTTACCATCAAGTTTTCTTTCCTTTTTTCTGACAACAATAATATTTTCCATTATGGTTCTCGACAAATTCCCTCAATTTTTAACTAGCAATGATAATTATGGTTGTAGGATATAGTTTAACAATGGAATTAAGTTCATTAAATGGCTCTGAATGACATTAAATATGATCAGACATATAGCAATTAATATCATTAGACGAATTGGGCATGAAATCTCATTGAATTATTTGGCATTTATAGCTTATAATGTACATCTTGGCTTGTCGTTAATGTGATATTCAATTGTTAATTGCTGAGTTAGATTGTATTAATGATAGATTCAATTTTTATTATTGTCTAAATTGTCATTTAGACTTGCGAATTAGATTTCACTTGAGGTTTAATTAGCCTTGCACATTATTGACTAGTATTCATCTAGACTTTCTAAATTGGATATGAGATTAAAGTTAATTCGATATATAGTTATTGTTAATTTGGTAATTGGACTCTCTAATTTAAGGTTGTATTTCATGTTAAGATAGGTTGTAAGTCACTGACTAGTTGTATTTAGACAGGTTAATTTAGATCTATATTTAACTCTTTATTAGACGGTAAATAATGACCAGTCTAGACTTGATAGAAGGGTTGGGTTATTGACGAAGTCGTGTTTTTTCTTGTGTCTTCCCTTGTTTTCTTCCACTAGTGTTTCGTCCACCTGTTGATTCAGGTTGGGCGTGGTTTTCTTATCAGTATTCGGCCCTTAGCACATTAGATTTATCTAGAGTCCTTGGTCCAGAGAGGATGTGTTGTACCAAGGTTATTGACACGTCTATCACCTGGGGATGGCATGATTCCTGATGAGGGGATCATGACGTGATCTATTGGATAGCGTCGATCGAGAACTTGATCGGAGTCGGTGCGTTCTGTGTGAGTGTTGACAAGCGTTGTAAGTTGCTTTAGGTGCATGGGTGGAACGCCTTCATGCATTGGGTTCATGTGCCTTGAGATCTAGTGTTGTTAGTCAAGGCCATTGTATCGGGAGGGGGATGTTGTCCCTTATCTTGTAGGTGTGGTGTTGTTTATGTCGGGCGGGTAGTCATTCCTCCTAGTTGATCTACGCTTGTTTCACCCAGTTTCCCTTGTGCTAGTGTGTGGAGTCTTAGTTTCCTTTTGCCTGGACTACGTGTGTGTGTTCGTTGTCAATGGTGTGGTTAAACTATTTTCGTCGTTACCTTCTTCCCCCCCCAAAAATATATATATATATATATATTGCACTTCTGCTTCGCTTGTAGTCGTAATGATGGGGGTGTTACATGTGGTATCAGAGTCAGGTTCAACCCGCAACTTGGGATTACTACGACTTTTGTTGATATGATATTGATTATAATGTTGCTAATTAAGTTGACTTGTTTCTTGCAGGTAATCATGGTTAGAAGACATTGCAGAAGCAGATGACAGGGTGCTAGGGGAGGAGGCGCGACGCCTCCAAGAACATCCACGCTTGAGGGGTCCAACCCCTAGGTAGACGAACAGGTTGTTGGGCAAAAGAATATAGCGGTGGGTGATGTGGTTGGAATGATAAGATATTTTCAGCGCATGTATGAGGCACTGATCAATCGTTTAGACAGAGATGAGTCCAGGGCACCGACACCCATTGAGGGTCCAACGCGCACTCTGGTTGGTACTGGTAGCATTCACCGCGAACTCGAGAAGGTCAAATTTCCATAGTTATTTGGTGCCCTGGATGGCGCAGACACCGAGGCATGGCTGGAGAATATGGTGATGCGCTTTGCATTTCATGACTATACCTCCAACATGAAGGTTTGCATGGAGGTATTTCAACTGAAGGGGAGCGCTCTTCTATGGTGGAAGACTCTCTTGCTGCAACTGAACATGGTCGTCAAAGATGTGTTATGGGAATTTTTCGAGGAACGGTTCTAAGAGAGGTACCTATCAGAGGAATTCATTGAGCATTAGCTCAACGAGTTCAATGCCTTACGATAGGGCGGTCGTACGGTTCCCAAGTACAAGGTCTGCTTTTATGGAGTTGCTTCGGTATGCTCCACATGTTAATACTGAGAAACTTAAGGTCAACAAGTTTGTGTTCGACCTTAATGGCAGCATATGTGCAAAGGTTAGGATTCTGATGCCTCAAACATTGCATGATGTCGTCCAAAAGGCCCTTATAGAAAAGGAGGAGCTTATCAACGGGGGTCAGAGTAGGAATTTAGCGAGACCAGTAGGGCAGGTGTCATCTGGTGTGCAGTAGCATCAGACACCAGCCAGACATGCACCATGATATTGTGGCTTCCATAGGGGATCCACTTTCAGTACACCTTGGCGACAGGTGCCTCAGTAGTAGACACCTTATCAGAGACCACAACACCAGTAGGAGCATCGACCGTAGAAACAACAACTTAGGCCTGTTCAACAGAACAGACCAGGATTCCAGGCCGGTGGGTCATCATCTTCTACTTCGGGTACCAAGAGTATTGGACTGAAGAAGGGGTGTTGGATGTGTGGGGAACCACACTACCAACGCAACTGCCCAGTGGAGAGGAATATAATATCTCTATGAGTCAGACACACTACCGTGGGAGATTTGGGTAGGTCCCATCGGATTCATGTAGTGGTGAATAACCGCCAGGAAGAGCACTAGTCAACTTTGCTCGAGATGTTAGGTACCGTCACTGACCAGACCCTTAGTATTTTGATAGATCTTGGTGCTACCAAGAGTTTCATTTTTGGTGCAGCACTAAAAATGATTAATGTAAAGGGTCAGTCCAAACAAAGGTTACACTTGGAACATATATCCAAGTTACTGTCTTAGGCAAAGAAAGTATACAAATTTTACCAAAGCAAAGAGAACAAAAGGTCATGACTGACGTCTATTATGTTTATTTTTTAATCATAATCTGATGATCACGTGACAACTATTACATAAAGGATACATAATCTACATGGAATATAATCACTATGTGATTATGGATAAATGCCCAAGCAATCAACTTATTGAAAGAATCTAGATGACAAGTATCAAAATGTTCCCATTGACATTGAATCCAACCAAGAAGAAGAATGCAGCGCTAGTTGTTGGTAAAGGAAAAAGTGTGCAGTTAGACACTGCATTTACAGTAGAAAGTGTGTGCAGTTCAAATGAAGAAAATAGTGCATGCAGTACCAAGAAAGGAGAAAGTGGCACAGAAATGAAGAAAACATTCCAATCTAAAGTACATGATGATTCCTAGTTGTGGCATTTCATATTTGGACATTTGAACTTTGGAGGTCTAAATATTCTACACACAAAGGATACGGTAAAAGGTTTTCCATTGATTAAAAAACCATAAAGGATATGTGAAGGCTGCATATTTGGAAAGAAGCACAAAGAATCATTTCCAGTTGGAAAGTCTTATAGAGAAAAAGATCCACTAGAAATTGTAAACTTAAACATTTTTGGACCAATTCAAACTCCATCTATAGGAGGTAGTACTTAATTTCTAACATTTATTGATGATTTCTCAAGAAAGACATGGATTTATTTGTTAAAGAATAAATCTGACGCATTGAGTTGTTTTTAGTAGTTTAAATCACTTGTGGAAAAGTAGAGTGGTTATTACATAAAGTGTCTAAGAACTAACAGAGGAGGAGAGTACATTTCAAGAGAATTTCAAAACTTTTGTAAAGATCATGGCATCTATAAGCAATTTACCGCACGATATACACCACAACAGAATGGTGTCACAGGGAGAAAGAACAAAACCATCATGGAAATGGCACGCAGTATGTTGGCAGCCAAACATTTTTCAAATGCGTATTGGGTTGAGGCAGTAGAAGCTGCAATATACATATTGAATAGATGAACAACAAAGAGTGTGAAGAACATAGTTCCTCAAGAAGCCTGGACAGGTATGAAGCACAATGTGGTGCACTTAAAAGTTTTTGGTTATGTCGCATACACACATGTTCCAGCTGAGTTGAGAAGAAAGTTGGACAATAAACGACATAAATGTATATTTGTTGGGTATTCTGAAGACACAAAAGCATACAAGCTTTATGACCCTATCGCAAGAAAAGTCATAATCAGCCACGATGTTCAGTTCGTGGAGAATGAAGAATGGGATGAGAGTGTAGAGAAGACAGTTAAAATTATTGATGCAATAGAGCATGATGACATAGAATATGAAATGGTTCAAACACCGTGTATAATTCAGTGCGCAGTCCCTTCAACATCTGGCACTGCGACACAAATCACAATGCATAATAATCTAGTAAGAACAACAAGTGCGCAATCTACACCTAGAGCGCAACAAACATCAACAAACAATCCAAGTAGTTCTACATCCCCATATTCAACATTAGCAAGTTTGTTACCAAGGAAGACAAGAAGTCTTCGCGACATCTATAATGAAGACACAAGAAATTCATTTTTATTTTTTTCTTTGTTTTCACAAATAGATGATCCATTAACCTTTGAAGAATTTGTTAAAGATGATGTATGGGCACAAAACATAGTTACCAACTTAACGAGAACTCTACAAAGTTCTCGTTTTTTGGGGGGTCAAGTTTTTTACCTC
>ML799263.1:110811-128410 GCA_009831015.1 Picea engelmannii
AAGGAAATTTTTTTTCACCTATCACTAGAATGGTTGTCGTACCGAGGCGGTTCTTTACAGTACCTGATGAAAAGGATGTGATAAGTGACAAGTGGATTTATAAAACCAAGCAAGATGTAGAAGCACAAGGAAAGATCAATTATCAGAGGTTTTACACAACAACCTAGAATTGATTTCAATGAAACATTTATACCAATTGCGTGCATGGACACACTCAGAACTGTGTTAGCAATTTCTGCGCAATACAAGTGGCAAGTTTATCATATGAATGTAAAGTCAACATTTTTTAATGGACAGTTAGAAGAAGAAGTGTATGTGGAACAAGCACAAGGTTATGAGGTTCCAGGACAAGAAGACAAAGTATACAGATTGAAGAAAAAAAATTATGGGTTAAAGCAATCTCCCAGAGCTTGGTACAGTTGCATTGATTCTTATCTCACACAGAATGGATTTTAGAGAAGTGAAAATGAGCCAACATTGTACATTAAAGAAAATCAACAAAGGTAATATGTTAATTGTTTGCTTATATGTATATGATTTGATTTTTACAGGTGATTTTGGCATAGAAAAATTCAAATCAGTCATGAGGGATGAATTTGAAATGACTAATTTGGGGCTTATGAGATATTTTCTGAGAATAAAAGTTCACCAGTCCAAAACTGGTATATTTATCTCACAATCTAAGTATGCACATGAAATATTGAAAAGATTCAATATGATCAATTCAAAAGTAGCTCCAACACCTGCCAGAACATGATTGGAGTTAAGCAAGGAATATAAAGGGTCAAAAGTGGATCCCATACTGTTTAAAAGACTGGTAGGAAGTCTTATGTATCTCAAAGGGACAATACATGATATTATGTATGGAGTGAGCCTAATCTCAAGGTTCATGGAAAATCCAAAAGAATCACATTGGAAGGAAGGAAAGAGGATATTGAGATATGTGAATGGAACAATAGATTTTGGCATTAAATACTCGACTTCATAAGATTTCAGATTCATTGGATAAACTGACAGTGATTGTGGAGGTAGCATAGATGACAAAAAAGGTACCTCTGGGTACACATTTCATTTTGGAACAGGTATGGTATCATGGGCATCAAGGAAGAATCCCATAGTGACTCTTTCTTCAACAAAAGTAGAGTATTTCACAACTACAAGCACAACCTGTCAAACGGTTTGGATGAGAAGAATGTTAAAATATTTGTTGTAGGAACAACATGAACCGGAAACAGTATTTTGTGATAACAATTCAGCCATCATGTTATCAAAGAATCACATGTTTCACAAGAAAACTATGCACATTGATACAAGCTATCATTTTATCAGAGAGTTGGTGAATACCAAAGAGATCTGTTTAGAGTTTTGCAGGTCAAAAGAACAAGTCACAAACATTTTTGCAAAGGATTTAACAAGAGATGGATTTCAACATTTGTGCAATAGTCTAGGAGTCTGCGCAGTAACATATGAGTGACAGTAAATTGTAAACTCAATTTTGATGTATTTTTGTTAATCCAACCTACTTATAATTAAGGGGGGGTGTTGGAAATAGTAATTACAAGTCGGTGAGATCTTCACATCTCTGTCGATTTTTTAGTCAGTCTTTTTGTCAGTCGGTCAGTTTTTCAGTCAACAGTCAATTTTTTAGTCAGCTGAACTATCAGACATTAAGTCTGTATGTCAGTCTGCAAATGTAAACTTGCACATGAACATGGGTAACACTTTTGCTTGTTTAATGAGAAAAAAAACTGTATTTTCACAAGTTCTTCAACTTCCAACATACAAAAGTATTTTTTTTATTTAGAATTTCACTTTATAGTAAAAACAAAATTTGTGAATAATTTTGTTAGCTTTCCAATGACTATTTTTCAAATTGTTTTATTAAGATTTGATATGTCAATTTGACAATTGTTTAACAGTATGTTCCTAAAACATGAAAGGAATGATAATGAGTTATTTTTTCCCACAACAATGTATCTGTTATTAAACTTATTTTTTTAAGAAACAAAATATACCGAAACAATCTACATAGACTCTATTTTATTATGACTATAATTTTGAATCTAACAGATGAATATTATAATTTCTAGAATTTTTTTAAGTTGACCAAGTTGAAAATGTTGCATATTTTAAACACATGTTTTCCCACACCTTCTATCTATCTCAATTTTTACTTAAAAGTAAAATCTAAATATACCCTTTTGAAAGGAACAGTTTAAGAATTATGAATATATTTTTTTCTAAATTTTTCACTGTGTATTTTTAGAGATACGAATATTTCATTTCACCGAATCATAATGTTTGCTGAAAATATTATGTAGTGATTTTTAAAAAATATTAAATAAAATTAGATAAAAATAATGAAAATGAAAACAAATTATAGGAGTTGAAAGTAGATTGAATTTTGCAAATGTTGGTTTCATTTTTGAAACCAAATTATGAGTATTTGTAGGAGTCTGAAACCTCCAAAGTTCATGTAAGATTGGGGGAATTCTATGGTTTCTAAATACAGTCCCAATTTTTATTTTTCGATAGAAATAATACTCTTTTGGCCGAAAAACTAAATTCTCATGGAAACCGTAAAAAATAAATGGTTTCCAAGGTTTTCGGCCAAAAAAACCTTGTTTCAGTCGAAAGACTGTTGAGCAAATTCCGTTGGTTGGAAAAAATGAAAAGAAACGTAATATCGTTTCATTTCGTGCCAAATCGTATAAATACACTTTCGAACGAACACATTTAACACAATTCATCGCTTGTTTGATGGTTTTCTAGAGCACCTAAACAATGTTTCGAATCATTTTTTTGGTTTTTGTTGAATAAGGTAATTGATGTTTGTTCAAGTTTTTATTGGAATAAGAATTTATATGTTGAAATATAAATGTTGAGCATTTTTTCAAGGTGAAGTCTTTGTTTAACATATCTTTTACAGATAACTATAAAATTCATGGGAAACAAAAGTTTGCGCAAGAGAAAATTTAATCGCACTCGAGATGATACTCACCAAAACGAACAAAGGGAAGAGCATTATTAGAGAAAGAAATGAGAACGTGCAAATATTGAAGAAAGAAATGATGATAATGTAAATAGAGATTTTCAACAAGAAGAAGTCCAACCAGGTATGCATGCACATATTGTCTGTATTAAAAGTATAGAATTCAAATTTAAAATATTGATTAATATAATTGATTGTAATTACAATTTGATGTTTTTCAAAAAATATAAATAGATTTGTCTCATAATGTCAAAGAAGATGTTGAAACCGAAATTGAAGAAGAAGACATTGAAACCGAAATTGAAGCACAAGATGAATCACTTATAGGTATGTACATAAATTTAGATAATACAAGATGAACATTTGTATATATAGTTTAGTGAATTTGTTTTCGGTTTTTTTTTTAATATAAAATTTAAATTGAAATATGCAGGAGAATCTCTCAACATTGATGATGAAATATTAGAAAATGTTCATACTGACAAATTTGAGAAGAAAAAAGCTAAGCATTATATAAGATATCGAACGAAGAATATGTATAATACTTTTTTCAAAGATGAATCAGTAACAGTACAAGCTCAACTTTTACTCTGTCTAATAAAGTCAAGAATGTTAAAAGAAGCTACTTCATTATTGGGTATTCAAAAGTCGACAAAATATACAAAGGTGAAACAAAATGTCTTTGAAAATATAACTAGTGTATTAAAAGCTTTTGGAAAATCTTGAAAAAAAGATGTCAGTGTTGCACGTAGAGTGATACAAACAACAATTGTTTCATCTAGCAATATAAAAGATCGTTTGACACGAAACATAGCAAAAACGATGGGAACAGTGATTTCAAGAAAAACAGTGGATTTAAATCGATCGGCATGAGGGTTCATATGATACCTTCAAAGTGTTCATTTTACACATGCCCTTGCATCATCGTTCTCTCCTTTTCCATGACTAGTCTAAAAAAAATTCCAGCAATGTGTAAAATGACAGTGATTTCAAGAAAAACAATGATTTCTAGACAACCCTACAAAGATAGACTTGCAGAAAATGTTAAATATTTGGTCCATAATTGTTGGTTGGCAGAATCTCATGTTTTACCACATACAAGGGATGTGTTGCGACGAATAATATCATGAAAAAAATATGAAGAAAATGCAAAACATATATTCCCAATGACAAAAATAGAATTGTTCAATAAGTTCAAAGAAGAGCACAAAGAAGTTAAAATTTTCATCAATACATTTGTGCAACAAAAACCATGGTTTGTTAGATCCATCACTATTCATGACACTTGTTGTTGTCGTTATCATGTGGAATTTGAGTTGTATTACGACACTTTTTTGTATTTTGGTAAAACTTTATGGCCAAGTTCACCTCCTTCCACATTTCGTTCTTTTATATCTGAAATTCTATGTGAAAGAGAAGGTGATGATTTATTTTACAAAAAAAAATGTGATGGTGGAAAGAAATGCGATCGTTGTGGAAATCTAAGTTTGTTTCACTTAAAGTATCATATTGATATGAATGATAAATCATTTTCTAATATAACAATCAATTGGAAGAGATATGACTATATCAACAACACGACTCCACATTCTTCAAATGTTATTTCCAAAAGGATTGATTTGAAAGTAGATAAAATCTGTGTGGTAGATTTTTTGAAGAGGTTTGAGGAAAAGATTTATAAATACACCAAGAATTCACATAGAGCTCGATGAAAAGACCTACAATTCAAACAATATCATGAAGTGTTTCCACCGGGGACAATTTTGTCTATGGTTGATTTTGCAGAGAATTACACATTCGTTGCACAAAAAGAAATGCATAGTGAATATAATAATTATGATCAAGTCACGATATTTGTCCACATTCTATATAGACATGCTCAACAGTGTATTGATAACATAGAAAGCACTAACGACAATCAACATGTTATTAATGAATATCATTTTTATATAAGTGATGATCGAGCACACGACACACATTATGTACAACATTGTTTTGATAAATTTTATGATTCATTGAAAGAATGTGAAATCAGATTCAATCGACATTGGATATGGTCAGATGGGTGTGCGGGTCATTTCAAATCTTCACGATCATTCTACTGGCTATGTCGTCTTCATAAAAAATCAAACATTACACATTGTTGAAATTTTTTTTAGACTAGTCATGGAAAAGGAGAGCATGATGATGCAAGGGCATGTGTAAAATGAACAATTTGAAGGTATCATATGAACCCTCATGACGATCGATTTAAATCCACTAAACAAGTTGTTGAATGGTGCAAAATGGTGATAAGCCATGAATATAATCCATCAAGGGATGTGCGCAGGTGTATCTATATATAAATGTTACACATGTACACAAGATATTTTTATTTGAATGTGTTCACATTTATATTCAATCTTCAATCATTTTCTTGAGAGATTTCAAGTTAACATTTTTTTGTCTTGTGAAGGATTTTTTGGTATTTTGGAATCCAAGATGTAAATAGATCAATCCAATATGATGTGAGTACAATACCCGAGACACAAAAAATACATTCAATTAAAACAAAACGTTATCAAAATGTGTTTTCATTTGATAGAAGAAATGATTCTTGTTTTTGTTTAGTTTTCATAGAGGACATAGAATCCATAGATATTTGCGAAAACGAAAATGCAGAATATGTTAAAGCTTGGATACATATCGAACTTAATGTAAAAGGGAAAATGGCACTTGAAATCTCGGAGAAGATGGAATCAAATGAAACTATAGTGTCAGTTGATGGCGATAGAGTTTCTGATCTCGTTAGAGAAGGTAATTTTTATGTTTAAATTTTTTCAAATAACTTGTAGATGTACTTGTGTGATAATCTAACATGAACTCTTTGTTGTCCAATATATCCAATTATTTGCAGGAGATGTCTTTTCCATGGTTGGACCTGTACACAACACTGAAATCATGAAATATTATTTGATGCGATGCACAACAAAAGATGAGGCTATTTGAAGATTTTGATGATAACGATTTTATATATAAAAGAGGACCCATTGTATTGAAAGGATATTTTTTTCAAGAAACCCATCAAACTGATACTCATGTTCACTTTCAAGACTACCAGTCAGATGTCATAAGTTGTCAATATAGTCATTTGGTATGTGCAACGCGCATAAAGTTAATAGAAGTTCAATCAAGTAAAAAAAAAAAAGGTAGAAAATGGAAAATGTCCAAAGCCGATCATGAACGAATAATTGAAGATGGAATACCATTATGATTTCTTTAAACAAGTGACACATGTACATTCTAGAATTTTATATTTTGCATTGAAAGTACCTCCATTTTATTTTAATAATATTGCATTAATTTAAAAAAAAAAGTTAAACATATTTTATATTTTCTATTGTAATAATATCCTGTTTGAAATTTTAACTCATTCTGATTTTTATTTTATTTTACGAGCATTATATAAATTAAAGTTGAATTGAACATCTCTTTTATTTTGAATATTTTTTTTTAATTATTGTTCTCAAAATTAAAGAAGAGTTAAAAACATCTCTTTCATTTTGAGATTTTATTTTATTAAGGGTAAATGAACTTTCAGGTGAATATATCTTCTAGCTTTGAGCATTCTTTTAATGACTGTGATAAAATTAAAGAAGAGTTGATCATCTCTTCCATTTTAAGGTTTTATTTTATTGTCACATCAATTTAAACATTTTATTTTATCATTATCACAAAAACCAAAAAAGAGTTGAACATCTCTTCTATATCAATATTGTGACATCCCTCTCTGGCGCACTGAGCGAACTTATTCTTTGAGGACACTTGCTCACAAGTGATCCGGATTATTATTCTATTAAAACTTTTTTATTTTGATTATGAGGCATTATGGGTTGATGACATGTTTTTTTGTTGCATCGACATAGACAGGTGTTATTGACTCGGTTTTATTAAGTGTGTAGGATTATGGACCTAGAGGATGTCGAGGAATCGATGGAACCCTTGGACTCTGGATCGAGTCAGGGAGTGTACCATTGGGGTTTGATTGTTTCACTGTGATTTTAGTGCTTCTGATTAGAGGATATGATATGGATATGTTCTGACATGATTTGTTGATGATGTAGGTTGACGATAGCTTGCCAACCAGACTCACATATGGAGGTGTGGACATCATCCCTACCATAGCCTACTAGCACTCCCACCATGGTTCGAACTGTAGGTTAATGATTCCCTAGTTCGAGAGGACCCACGATGTCGTGAGGGAAAACTACGACAATCTCTCACGATGATTCTAAAGGGTGTGCAATAAGGTAGGTGCCTTATTCCTTATAGGCCCTTAGTCTCCCACAAGTTCACCTGGCGGAGTATTGACTCCAGGGGTTATTGATGTCTACCAAATCAGTCGAGAGGCAAGTGGCACCCTTGGACCCCGTAGTGCATCCTGAAGCGCACGTCGCACAAAGGAAACATATTAAGAGGCGAGTGGAACCCTTAAAGCACGTAGTGCATCCTGAAGGGCACGTTGTGCAAGGGAACAGATGAGGCGAGTGGCACCCTTGGAGAACCTGGTGCATCTTGAAGGGCACATCATGTTGTTGATGATAGAGAAATGAACTTAGATGTCCTTAGGATGAATAACGTGTTAAGTATTTTAAAAACAATTTCCCTAATTAAATTTCACCCAGTACAAAATTTAAGGTTTAAGTCTAAACTATGCCAGTGGTCAAATTTTATCTCTCTATAAAATAATAATAATAATAATATTAATAAAAATAAAAACCACATGAATAATAAATATGACCTTCGTAAAATCTTGTAACATGAAGGGAGTAAGAAATTAATTGTTTCAAAAAATCTATTGAATTAAAATTAAAAAAAAAAGGGAATTAATTGTTTTATTACTTTGATAATTTAAATTATACTAATTAAATAAGAAAAGGGAAAAAGGGGTTAATTTCCACACCTTCCTTTTTGAGTTCTAAGTAAAAAGGGGAAAGAGGGAAAAATCTAAAATATTGGGAAACTAGTAAAAGAGGTAAACATAAAAAGGGAAAGAGGGGAACTTAAGGGAAAAAGAGGAAAGTCAACATAGTGAAGAATCTACCATTTAAGAGATTTCTAATTTAAACTAAATTAGTAATTTAATAATAGGAAAAGCCTTTAAAACCTGTAAGGGAATTTGGGGACACCTAGGAGTGATTCTAGGAGTAACTCTAGGTGGGTGAGGGAAATACGTTAATTAATTAATTAAAGAAATTAATTAATGGAGGAATGTAGGGGATGGGTGACACTTGTACGGAGAAGAATTTTTAGGAATTTATTTTTAAAACTTTAATTAAATGAGATTTTAGGAGAGAAAGGAAGTTCGAAACTCTATATAATGAAGGTATGAGAAGGATGAAGGACCATCTTCTATTTCTGTAATGTTACACTACATAAGTATCTGCTTGACTGATTTTACTTGTGGGAGTTGGGATACCCAGCTCGGTGAGGAGTAGTAGCTCGGCCTTATGAGGCGAGATGGGAGCTAGTCAAAATCTCTGGTTAGTGAGTGTGTGCCCCCTTTGTGGCTCGTGGGGTTAAGGGGGAAGAAGAGTATCCCTAAAATTGGCTGGGAGGTATCGGTGAAGTCTCGACGGTCGGCGAGCGGGAGTTGAACAGAGTGCGCGGATGTCATTTCGAGTGGACGATAAGGCAAGGATACTCTCTTTTCATATTTTATAATAGATGTTCTAGGTTTTATGCTTGGATCTGCATGTTGATTAGGTAAGTAGATTGAATGTTAGATTGATGACTGAACTTATCTTAGACTAGCTCAACGACTATTGACTCCCATGGCCTTCATTTTCCGGCATGTCTTGACCACCTGCCTGTGATTGATTGTGTCCTTCGTGCTTTCTTAGCTTTCGTCCCTAACTCACTAGTCCTCGCCTGAGCAGTTGCCCAGGAGCCTAATCTACGGTCGTCGCTTTAGCATTAAAATACCTATGGATCTCAACTCCCTGCTTTTTTGTGCAAGGATAATGAAGTAAAGGATGAACCTATCAATTGTCTACCTCTGTTGTTTTCCTTGCCTGATTGTTTGAACTACGCCTTTCAGTACAACCTTTGCGTATGGATCATCTTGCTGCCCTGTTGTTTATTTTTCAGCGCCTTCACTGATAGAATCCCTGCGATCCTTTCGATGAGTTATCCTTATGGCCCTGGTGTTCTCTTACTGTTGTCATCATCTTTATATTGGGATCCCGAGATGTAAGAATATTTAACTTCAATCTGCATTTTGTTTCTTGTCATATTTACTTGTTTTATTTACTTATGCGATGGTCATTATGTAATGGATGTAAAATCTTACCCCTGCGATTGTAATTATGTAACAGATGTGTAAATATTACCTCTGCTATTGTAATTAGGTAATGGATGTAAAAATATTACTTAGCGATTTTACTTCTCACATAGAATTCTCTCTCTTGGCGTTGCATTCGTTTTTGCATAGGGAGGTATTCGTTTTTTTTTTTTTTACTCAATTTTACAATCCACTGTTGATTGTTATATTGCTTAATATTTTAGACTGCGATGATTAGCAATCTTGACTACAAATTTACCCATCTCTCAGCAACATTTTTTTATGCTTTTAATTACCGTGAATTTTAACTTTTATTACAAAAATGTTATCATGGCGGTTGTTATGACAGTGTAATGTACTACGACGATATCATTATGGTTGTGATCCACTATCCTTATTTGCATGTAATTTCCTTTAATGCAAAATAATCACATTCTAATATCACTATAACTCTATGTACAAGTCCAATATATAAGGTTTGATATCACCTTTAAATATGTAAAATGAACGTTGATATCCTCATACCAATTTTATGAGGATGCCCAAGGTCATTATTTTCCTCAGCGTTGAGATGAAAGGTTGAGATTATGAGTTCTGTAACGAAATCGATTTGTTTTTTATTTATTTTCCATGTCAATTTTCTTGTACGCATCAGATCAATTCAGGATGGATGCATAAGTTTTCAGAAATTGAAATTTGATAAATGGTAAGAGATTTTATGGGTGGGATGTGCACAGGAATCTGGCTAAAGACCTATTGTTGTTAAATTTTGAGACTTGGTAATGCCCATTGAATTTACTTTGGCTACTGACCATACCATTTAGCATTAAGGATGGCGTTTTTAAGTTGTAATGACAGTCTGTGTTGTCATTTCTTGATGTAATAACTCTACCTATGAATGATGATGTTTTAAATGATGGGTCAGTGATTGATTTCTACATTGACTATGTACCCAACTATGTATGATCCGACTACATTTTAGAATGAAAGGACAAGGCTGTGTTTTCTATTCCTTCTATATCTGCCCTTTTTCTTCATTGTTTTCCAGTCATCATTTGGCTTTCTCGGTGAGTGTTTGTGATGACAACGAGTCGTTTGGATGCCACAATGATACCCTCCTTATTATTTGTAACCCAATGATTTACTAGCTTTGTTCTGTGGTTTCATCCGTTGCATGACGGCTTGATCCCCTACATCTTTACCTGCGTCTTTCCTTTGCAAAAATGCTCACTGATGGCGGAGATACTCTGCGAAATTCCCTGCGTCTTTCTTGATCTTTGAATGCGATCTTACTTTATTCTACCTTAAATTGAGTGAAATTTCAGTTTGTTATGTATATTCGGCTACTATATGACCTATCACTTGAATGCGTAGCCACCAGATATTCACACTTCTACTTACACATTTTGATTAATAGCCTTTCACGCTTGAAACATTTGAATTTATCCCTTAGGGATTCAGGAATGAACTTGACCTGTCGAATACTAGTATGCCTTCATTTTGGGCATTAAATGTTAAAACACTACCACATTGTTTTCCTATTTGAGGATTTTTTTTGTTGTTGATATTTCAGTATCAATGTATAGCACTCTTTTGGTGTTGAAGTAGTTGTTCTTATGAAATTTGTCATAATTGGTTCCTTATGTCTCTTAGTTGTTCGTGATTATAATAAGGTTGCAGTTTAATTCTCTACATTTGATTCAATCAATTATTCGATCCTTAAACAAAATGTTTAACCTTGAGTGATTGATATTAAACGAATATCTTTACTAAGTGGGTATCTTAGTTGTCTCTTAAAACAAAATGTTTAAGTTGAGTGATTTGATACTAAAAAGAATATCTTGACTAGTGAGGGATACCCACTCTAGTTGTTAATCCTTCATATTAGCCTAAAGCCAGGAGACTATCAACATCCAATGGGTTCCTTACATAAGTTCCTTCTATAGGAACACCTCGAGGAATAATAAGAGTATTGAAAAGAGTTTATTTAAATCCTGTAGAAGGATTATGAACTTAGCTCAATCAATCTCTGAATAAAATTTTCCTTTAGATGACCCCCTTTAGAGAATTCATTGATGCTTCGAGCCATTGGTTGTGTATGTGTTTTTTTTTATCTCTCTAAAAAAAAAAAAAAAATTGCACTTTTTGCTTCGCTTGGATCCATACGATAGGGTTCGTTACATATGGTATCAAGGAAGGTTCAACCCTGCGATTGTGGATCACTAGGCTTCCCACTGCAATAACCCATGAGTTTTAACCCTTGCGTTAAGTAAAAACCTTAACGTGTCCTCATGGAGATCGCATCTAGAGGGCGCTCCTAAGGATCAACAACATGCAATAGATAGTGTCGTTAGCACCCTCCGAGATCTCGAGAGAGATGAGTTTTAGCATCCATGAGTGTCATGGATGGTGGTGTCATTGAAAAATAGTTGTAGAGCAAGGTGTGTGCTTCACACTTCGCGTATACGACCTATAGCATGAAGGTCCACACGATGGTCTTTCCACTTCAGGGGAGCGCTCTTTAAGGCGGAAGACACTCCTACCCCTTTTGAACACGACCGTTGACAATGTGTCATGGGAACTGTTCGAGGAATGGTTCCAGGAGAGGTATCTTTCTAATAAGTTCGTTGAGCATCATCTCAATGAGTTCGAAAACTTGCGACAAGGTAGTCACATGGGGCCCGAGTATGAGGCCCATTTTGGAGTTGCTTCTGTATGATCCACACCCAAATTACGAAGAAACTTACAGTCAACCAGTTTGGGTTGGCCTTAGTGATATAATCTAGCTTCTACTTCGGTTACCAAGATTACTGGACCGAAGAAAGTATGTTGGAATGTGGGGAGCCACATTTCTAGCCCGATGACCCTGTGAAGATGACTGGAGCATCCAGACTAGCTAGAGCCACTACCGTGGGAAATATGGGAAAGGCCCATCGGATACATGCAGCAGTGAATAACCACCTGGAAGAGCATTAGTCGACTATGCTCGAGATGACAGGTATCATCATTGACCAGACCCTTAGTATGTTGATAGATCCCAGTGCTACCGAGAGTTTAATTTCTGGTGCAGCACTAAAAAGGATTAAGGTAAAGGCAGTCGAACATGATGAGTTTATCTTCGTGGAGATGGCTTTGGGAGCCAAACAAAAGGTTGGAGGAAAGGTTACGGGATGTTTCCTTAACCTAGGAGATTTTTTCACCAGGGCCAACATGTACATCATGATCTTAGGATCTTATGATGTCGTCATTGGTATGGACTGGTTGGAATCGCATGAGGCGATACTCAACCGTAAGATGAAACGGTTGAGCTTGGTTGATGACAAGGGATAGAGATGAGTGATTGTAGGATGGAACCAGGGAGTTTTCTGGAGGTTCATCTCTTCCTTACAGCTATGGAAGAGCATGCGGAAGGGGTGCAAGATTTATGCAATCTTTTCATTAAACGAGAAGGGAGTAGCGAAAGGTCTATAACACCTTCCGGTGGTGAGAGATTTTGCGAACATATTTTCGGAGGAGTTACCTGGGATGTCGCCGGAGAGGGAATTGAAGTTTACCATAGACCTAAAACCGAGGACTGAACCGATAGCAAGAATGCCTTATCGGATGTCAACCCTGGAGTTACAAGAGTTGAAAATGCAACTGAAGGAGTTGTTGGACCTGGGACTTATACGTCCTAGTGTGTCACCGTGGGTTGCACCTATTATTTTCATACAAACGGAGGATGGGTCATGGAGGCTCTGCATTGACTACCATCAATTGAACAAGGCCATGATCAAGAATCAGTATCTGTTGTTGAGAATTGATGATCTATTCGATCAAATAAAGGGGGTGACGGTGTTCTCCAAAATCGATTTGCGATCAGGGTATCACCAATTACGGATCAAGGAGGATGACATCCCTAAGACCGACTTTAAGACGAGGTTTGTTCATTACGAGTTTACTATGTTACCGTTTGGACTGGAAAACGCCCCAGGGGTATTTATGAGATGATGAATAGTGTGTTTCGTGAGTACTTGGACAAGTTCATCCAAGTATTCATTGATGATATTATGATCTACTCTTGGACAACGGAGGAGCATGACGAGCACTTGCGCTTGGTACTACAGTGTTTGTGAGAGCACAAATTGTATGGGAAGTTTTCCAAATTATAATTTTATCTATCGAAGATTCACTACTTAGGGCATGACATCTCTGGCGAAGGCATCGTCGTGGATCTGGCAAAGGTCGAGGCTATCATGAAATGGACTGCACCGATGAATGTCCCGGAAGTGCGTAGCTTCATGGGTTTAGCAAGATACTATCGACGGGTCATCAAGGGGTTTTCAAAGATAGCAAATCTGATCACGGAATTGCAGAAGAAAAACAAGAAGTTTGTTGGGACCGAGAAATGCACAGAAGCATTTCGGAGGCTCAAGGAGTTGTTGAAAACAACACCGATACTAAAGGTCCTAGACCTGGACACAGACTTCTTGGTATGCACTAACGCATCCAAGGAAGGATTAGGGAAAATTTAATCGCACTCAAGATGATACTCACCAAAACGAACAAAGGGAAGAGCATTATTAGAGAAAGAAATGAGAACGTGCAAATATTGAAGAAAGAAATGATGATAATGTAAATAGAGATTTTCAACAAGAAGAAGTCCAACCAGGTATGCATGCACATATTGTCTGTATTAAAAGTATAGAATTCAAATTTAAAATATTGTTTAATATAATTGATTGTAATTACAATTTGATGTTTTTCAAAAAATATAAATAGATTTGTCTCATAGTGTCAAAGAAGATGTTGAAACTAAAATTGAAGCAGAAGACGTTGAAACCGAAATTGAAGCACAAGATGAATCACTTATAGGTATGTACATAAATTTAGATAATACAAGATGAACATTTGTATATATAGTTTAGTGAATTTGTTTTTGGGTTTTTTTTTTAATATAAAATTTAAATTGAAATATGCAGGAGAATCTATCAACATTGATGATAAAATATTATAAAATGTTCATACTGACAAATTTGGGAAGAAAAAAGCTAAGAATTATATAAGATATCGAACTAAGAATATGTATAATACTTTTTTCAAAGATGAATCAGTAACAGTACAAGCTCAACTTTTACTTTGTCTAATAAAGTCAAGAATGTTAAAAGAATCTACATCATTATTGGGTATTCAAAAGTCGACAAAAGATACAAAGGTGAAACAAAATGTCTTTGACAATATAACTAGTGTATTAAAATATTTTGGAAAATATTGAAAAAAAGATGTCAGTGTTGCACGTAGAGCGATACAAACAACAATTGTTTCATCTAGCAATATAAAAGATCGTTTGACACGACACATAGCAAAAATGATGGGAACAATGATTTCAAGAAAAACAGTGGATTTAAATCGATCGGCATGAGGGTTCATATGATACCTTCAAAGTGTTCATTTTACACATGCCCTTGCATCATCGTTCTCTCCTTTTCCATGACTAGTCTAAAAAAAATTCCAACAATGTGTAAAATGACAGTGATTTCAAGAAAAACAATGATTTCTAGACAACCCTACAAAGATAGACTTGCAGAAAATGTTAAATATTTGGTCTGTAATTGTTGGTTGGCAGAATCTCATGTTTCACCACATACAAGGGATGTGTTGCGACGAATAATATCATGAAAAAAATATGAATAAAATACAAAACATATATTGCCAATGACACAAATAGAATTGTTCAATAAGTTCAAAGAAGAGCACAAAGAAGTTAAAATTTTCATCAATACATTTGTGCAACAAAAACCATGGTTTGTTAGATCCATCGCTATTCATGACACTTGTTGTTGTCGTTATCATGTAGAATTTGAGTTGTATTATGACACTTTTTTGTATTTTGGTAAAACTTTATGGCCAAGTTCACCTCCTTCCACATTTCGTTCTTTTATATCTGAAATTCTATGTGAAAGAGAAGGTGATGATTTATTTTACAAAAAAAAATGTGTTGGTGGAAATAAATGTGATCGTTGTGGAAATATAAGTTTGTTTCACTCAAAGTATCATATTGATATGAATGATAAATCATTTTCTAATATAACAGTCAATTGGAAGAGATATGACTATATCAACAACACGACTCCACATTCTTCAAATGTTATTTCAAAAGGATTGATTTGAAAGTAGATAAAATCTGTGTGGTAGATTTTTTGAAGAGGTTTGAGGAAGAGATTTAGAAATACACCAAGAATTCACATAGAGCTCGATGACAAGACCTACAATTCAAACAATATCATGAAGTGTTTCCATCGGGGACAATTTTGTCTATGGTTGATTTTGCAGAGAATTACACATTCGTTGCACAAAAAGAAATGCATAGTGAATATAATAATTATGATCAAGTCACAATATTTGTCCACATTCTATATAGACATGCTCAACAGTGTCTTGATAACATAGAAAGCACCAACGACAATCGACATGTTATTAATGAATATCATTTTTATATAAGTGATGATTGAGCACACGACACACATTATGTACAACATTGTTTTGATAAATTTTATGATTCATTGAAAGAATGTGAAATCAGATTCGATCGACATTGGATATGGTCAGATGGGTGTGCGGGTCATTTCAAATCTTCACGATCATTCTACTGGCTATGTCGTCTTCATAAAAAATCAAACATTACACATTGTTGGAATTTTTTTTAGACTAGTCATGGAAAAGGAGAGCATGATGATGCAAGGGCATGTGTAAAATGAACACTTTGAAGGTATCATATGAACCCTCATGCCGATCTATTTAAATCCACTAAACAAGTTGTTGAATGGTGAAAAATGGTGATAAGCCATGAATATAATCCATCAAGGGATGTGCGCAAGTGTATCTATATATAAATGTTACACATGTACACAAGATATTTTTATTTGAATGTGTTCACATTTATATTCAATCTTCAATCATTTTCTTGAGAGATTTGAAGTTAACATTTTTTTGTCTTGTGAATGATTTTTTGGTATGTTGGAATCCAAGATGTAAATAGATCAATCCAATATGACGCGAGTACAATACCCGAGACACAAAAAAATACATTCAATTAAAACAAAACGTTATCAAAATGTGTTTTCATTTGATAGAAGAAATGATTCTTGTTTTTGTTTAGTTTTCATAGAGGACATAGAATCCATAGATATTTGCGAAAACTAAAATGAAGAATATGTTAAAGCTTGGAGACATATCGAACTTAATGTAAAAGGGAAAATGGCACTTGCAATCTCGGAGAAGATGGAATCAAATGAAACAATAATGGCAGTTGATGGCGATAGAGTTTCTGATCTTGTTAGAGAAGGTAATTTTTATGTTTAAATTTTTTCAAATAACTTGTAGATGTACTTGTGTGATAATCTAACATTAACTATTTGTTGTCCAATATATCCAATTATTTGCAGGAGATGTCTTTTCCATGGTTGCACCTGTACACAACACTGAAAACATGAAATATTATTTGATGCGATGCACAGAACAAAAGATGAGGCTATTTGAAGATTTTGATGATAACGATTTTATATATAAAAGAGGATCCATTGTCTTGAAAGGATATTTTTTTCAAGAAACCCATCAAACCGATACTCATGTTCAATTTCAAGACTACCAGTCAGATGTCATAAGTTGTCAATATAGTCATTTGGTATGTGCAACGCGCATAAAGTTGATAGAAGTTCAATCAAGTAAAAAAACAAAAGGTAGAAAATGGAAAATGTCCAAAGCCGATCATGAACGAATAATTGAAGATGGAATACCATTATGATTTCTTTAAACAAGTGACACATGTACATTCCATAATTTTATATTTTGCATTGAAAGTACCTCCATTTTATTTTAATAATATTGCATTAATTTAAAAAAAAAGTTAAACATATTGTATATTTTCTATTGTAATAATATCCTGTTTGAAATTTTAACTCATTCCGATTTTTATTTTATTTTACGAGCATTATATAAATTAAAGTTGAATTGAACATCTCTTTTATTTTGAATATTTTTTTTTAATTATTGTTCTCAAACTTAAAGAAGAGTTTAAAACATCTCTTTCATTTTGAGATTTTATTTTATTAAGGGTAAATGAACTTTGAGGTGAATATATCTTCTAGCTTTGAGCATTTTTTAAATGACTGTGATAAAATTAAAGAAGAGTTGATCATCTCTTCCATTTTAAGGTTTTATTTTATTGTCACATCAATTTAAACATTTTATTTTATCATTATCACAAAAACCAAAAAAGAGTTGAACATCTCTTCTATATCAATATT
>ML799263.1:129522-143411 GCA_009831015.1 Picea engelmannii
TGAAGAATCTACCATTTAAGAGATTTCTAATTTAAACTAAATTAGTAATTTAATAATAGGAAAAGCCTTTAAAACCTGTAAGGGAATTTGGGGACACCTAGGAGTGATTCTAGGAGTAACTCTAGGTGGGTGAGGGAAATACGATAATTAATTAATTAAAGAAATTAATTAATGGAGGAATGTAGGCGATGGGTGACACTTGTACGGAGAAGAATTTTTAGGAATTTATTTTTAAAACTTTAATTAAATGAGATTTTAGGAGAGAGAGGAAGTTCTAAACTCTATAAATGAAGGTATGAGAAGGATGAAGGACCATCTTCTATTTTCGTAATGTTAAGCTGCATAAGTATCTGCTTGAATGATTTTACTTGTGGGAGTTGGGATACCCAGCTCGGTGAGGAGTAGTAGCTCGGCCTTATGAGGCGAGCTGGGAGCTAGTCAAAATCTCTGGTTAGTGAGTGTGTGGCCCCTTTGTGGCTCGTGGGGTTAAGGGGGAAGAAGAGTACCCCTAAAATTGGTTGGGAGGTATCGATGAAGTCTCAACGGTCGGTGAGCGGGAGTTGCACAGAGTGTGCGGACGTCATTCCGAGCGGACGATAAGGCAACGATACTCTCTTTTCATTTTTTATAATAGATGTTCTAGGTTTTATGCTTGGATCTGCATGTTGATTAGGTAAGTAGATTGAATGTTAGATTGATGACTGAACTTATCTTAGACTAGCTCGACGACTATTGACTCCCATGGCCTTCATTTTTCGGCATGTCTTGACCACCTGGCTGTGATTGATTGTGTCCTTCATGCTTTCTTAGATTTCGTCCCTAGCTCACTAGTCCTCACCTGAGCAGTCGTCTAGGAGCCTGATCTATGGTCGTCGCTTTATCATTAAAAGACCTATGGATCTCAACTCCCTGCTTTTTTGTGCAAGGATGATGAAGCAAAGGACAAACCTATCAGTTGTCTACCTCTGTTGTTGTCCTTGCCTGATTGTTTGAACTACGCTTTCCAGTACAACCTTTGCGTATGGATCATCTTGTTGCCCTATTGTTTATTTTTCAGCGCCTTCACTGATAGAATCCCTGTGATCCTTTCGATGAGTTATCCTTATGGCCCTGGCATTCTCTTACTGTTGTCATCATCTTTATATTGGGATCCCGAGATGTAAAAATATTTAGCTTCAATCTGCATTTTGTTTCTTGTCGGATTTACTTGTTTTATTTACTTATGTGATGGTCATTATGTAATGGATGTAAAATCTTACCCCTGAGATTGTAATTATGTAACAGATGTGTAAATATTACCTCTGCTATTGCAATTAGGTAATGGATGTAAAAATATTACTTAGCGATTTTACTTCTCACATAGAATTCTCTCTCTTGGAGTTGCATTCATTTTTGCACAGGGATGTATTCGTTTTTTGTTTTTTTTTACTCAGTTTTACAATCCACTGTTGATTGTTGTATTGCTTAATATTTTAGACTGCGATGATTATCAATCTTGACTACAGATTTACCCATCTCTCGGCAACATTTTTTTATCCTTTTAATTCCCATGAATTTTAACTTTTATTACAAAAATGTTATCATGGCGGTTGTTATGACAGTGTAATGTACTACGACGATATCATTATGGTTGCAATCCACTATCCTTATTTGCATTTAATTTCATTTAATGCAAAATATTCACATTCAAATCTCACTATAACTCTGTGTACAAGTCCAAAATATAAGGTTTAATATCACCTTTAAATATGTAAAATGAACGTTGATATCCTCATACCAATTTTATGAGGATGCCCAAGGTCATTATTTTCCTCAATGTTGAGATGAAGGGTTGAGATTATGAGTTCTCTAACGAAATCGATTTGGTTGTTTTTTATTTTTCGTGTCCATTTTCTTGTATGCATCAGATCAATTTAGGATGGATGCATAAGTTTTCAAAAATTGAAATTTGATAAATGGTAAGAGATTTTATGGGTGGGATGTGCACGGGAATCTGGCTAAAGACTAATTGTTGTTAAATTTTGAGACTTGGTAATGCCCATTGAATTTACTTTGGCTAATGACCAGACCATTTAGCATTAAAGATGGCATTTTTAAGTTGTAATGACAGTCTGTGTTCTCATTTCTTGATGTAATAACTCTACCTATGAATGATGACGTTTTAAATGATGGGTCAACGATTGATTTCTACATTGATTATGTACCCAACTATGTATAATCCGACTACATTTTAGAATGAAAGGACAAGGCTGTGTTTTCTATTCCTTCTATATCTGCCCTTTTTCTTCATTGTTTTCCAGTCGTCATTTGGCTTTCTCGGTGAGTTTTTTTTATGACAACGAGTCGTTTGGATGCCACAATGATACCCTCCTCCTTATTTGTAACCCAACGATTTACTAGCTTTGTTCTGTGGTTTCATCCGTTGCATGACGGCTTGATCCCCTACATCTTTACCTACGTCTTTCCTTTGCAAAAATGCTCACTGATGGCAGAGATACTCTGCAAAATTCCCTGCGTCTTTCTTGATCTTTGAATGCGACCTTACTTTATTCTATCCTAAGTTGAGTGAAATTTCAGTTTGTTATGCATACTCGGCTGCTATATGACCTATCACTTGAATGCGTAGCCACCAACACTTCTACTTACACATTTTGATTAATAGCCTTTCACGCCTGAAACATTTGAAGTTCTCCCTTAGGGATTCAGGAATGAACTTGAACTATCGAATACTAGTATGCCTTCATTTTGGGCATTAAATGTTAAAACACTACCACATTGTTTTCCTATTTGAGGATATTTTTTTGTTGTTAATATTTCAGTATCAATGTATAGCACTCTTTTGGTGTTGAAGTAGTTGTTCTTATGAAATTTGTCATAATTGGTTCCTTATGTCTCTTAGTTGTCCGTGATTATAATAAGGTTGCAGTTTAATTCTCTACATTTGATACAATCAATTATTCGATCCTTAAACAAAATGTTTAACCTTGAGTGATTGATATTAAATGAATATCTTTACTAAGTGCGTATCTTAGTTGTCTCTTAAAACAAAATGTTTAACTCGAGTGATTTGATACTAAAAAGAATATCTTGACTAGTGAGGGATACCCACTCTAGTTGTTAATCCTTCATGTTAGCCTAAAGCCAGGAGACTATTAACATCCAATGGGTTCCTTACATAAGTTCCTTCTTTAGGAACACCTCGAGGAATAATAAGAGTATTGAAAAGAGTTTATTTAAATCCTATAGAAGGATTATGAACATAGCTCAATCAATCTCTGAATAAAATTTTCCTTTAGATGACCCCCTTTAGAGAATTCATTGATGCTTCGAGCCATTGGTTGTGTATGTGTTTTTTTTTATCTCTCTAAAAAAAAAAAAAAAATTTCACTTTCTGCTTCGCTTGGAGCCATACGATAGGGTTCGTTACATATGGTATTAGAGAAGGTTCAATCCTGCGACTGTGGATCACCAGGCTTCCCACTGCAATAACCCATGAGTTTTAACCCTTGCGTTAAGTAAAAACCTTAACATGTCTTCATGGAGATCGCATTTAGAGGGCGCTCCTAAGGGTCAACAACGTGCAATAGATAGTGTCGTTAGCACCCTCTGAGATCTCAAGAGAGATGAGTTTTAGCATCCATGAGTGTCATGGATTGTGGTGTCATTGAAAAATAGTTGTAGAGCAAGGCGTGTGCTTCACACTTCGTGTATACGACCTATAGCATGAAGGTCCACACGATGGTCTTTCCACTTAAGGGGAGTGCTATTTAAGGCGGAAGACACTCCTACCCCTTTTGAACATGACCGTTGATGACGTGTCATGGGAACTGTTTGAGGAACGATTCCAGGAGAGGTATCTTTCTAAGAAATTCATTGAGCGTCATCTCAATGAGTTCGACACCTTGCGACAAGTTAGTCACATGGGGCCCGAGTATGAGGCCCATTTTGGAGTTGCTTCGGTATGATCCACACCCAAATTACCGAGAAACTTACGGTCAACCAGTTTGGGTTGGCCTTAGTGATAGAATATAGCTTCTACTTCGGTTACCAAGATTATTGGACCGAAGAAAGTATGTTGGAATGTGGGCAGCCACATTTCCATCCCGACGACCCTGTGAAGATGACTAGAGCATCTGGATTAGCCAGAGCCACTACCATGGGAGATATGGGAAAGGCCCATCAGATACATGCAGCAGTGAATAACCACCTGGTAGAGCATTAGTCGACTATGCTCGAGATGACAGGTATCATCGTCGACCAGACCCTTAGTATGTTGATAGATCCCGGTGCTACCGAGAGTTTAATTTCTGGTGCAGCGCTAAAAAGGATTAAGGTAAAGGCAGTCGAATAGGATGAGTTTAGATTCGTGGAGATGGATTTGGGAGCCAAACAAAAGGTTGGAGGAAAGGTTACGGGATGTTTCCTTAACCTGGGAGATTTTGTCACCAGGGCCAACATGTACGTCATGATCTTAGGATCTTATGATGTTGTCATTGGTATGGACTGGTTGGAATCGCATGAGGCGATACTCAACTGTAAGATGAAATGATTGAGCTTGGTTGATGACAAGGGATAGAGATGAGTTATTGTAGGACGAAACCAGGGAGTTTTCTGGAGGTTCATCTCTTCCTTACAACTACGGAAGAGCATGCGGAAGGGGTGAAAGATTTACACGATCTTTAAATTAAACGAGAAGGGAGTACTGGAAGGTCTAGAACACCTTCCGATGGTGAGAGAGTTTGCGAACATATTTTCGGAGGAGTTACCTGGGATGTCGCCGGAGAGGGAATTGAATTTTACCATAGACCTAAAACCGGGGACTGAACCGATAGAAAGAATGACTTATCGGATGTCAACCCCGGAGTTACAAGAGTTGAAAATGCAACTGAAGGAGTTGTTGGACCTGGGACTTATACGTCCTGGTGTGTCATCGTGGGTTGCACCTATTACTTTCACACAAAATAAGGATGGGTCATGGAGGCTCTGCATTGACTACCATTAATTGAACAAGGCCATGATCAAGAATCAGTATCTGTTGTCGAGAATTGATGATCTATTCGATCAAATAAAGGGGGTGACGGTGTTCTCCAAAATCAATTTGCGATCAGGGTATCACCAATTACGGATCAAGGAGGATGACATCCCTAAGATCGGCTTTAAGACGAGGTTTGTTCATTATGAGTTTACTATGTTACCATTTGGACTGGAAAACGCCCCAGGGGTATTTATGAGATGATGACTATTGTGTTCTGTGAGTACTTGGACAAGTTCGTCCAAGTATTCATTGATGATATTATGATATACTCTTGGACGATGGAGGAGCATGATGAGAACTTGCGCTTGGTACTACAGTGTTTGTGACAGCACAAATTGTATGGGAAGTTTTCCAAATTATAATTTTATCTATCGAAGATTCACTACTTAGGGCATGACATCTCTGGCGAAGGCATCGTCGTGGATCTGGCAAAGGTCGAGGCTATCATGAAATGGACTGCACCGATGAATGTCCCGGAAGTGCGTAGCTTCATGGGTTTAGCAGGATACTATCGATGGGTCGTCGAGGGGTTTTAAAAGATAGAAAATCTGATCTCAGAATTGCAGACAAAAAACAAGAAGTTTGTTGGGATCGAGAAATGCACAGAAGCATTTCGGAGGCTCAAGGAGTTGTTGAAAAAAACACCGATACTAAAGGTCCTGGACCTGGACACAGACTTCTTGGTATTCACTAATGCATCCAAGGAAGGATTAGGCGGAGTGTTGATGCAAGATGGATGAGTGATCGCTTACATTTCGAGGAAACTGAGAAGGCATGATGAGAACTACGCGATGCACGATTTGGAGTTGTTAGCCATCATTTATGCCTTGAAGGTTTCGAGACACTACCTTGTTGGAAAAAAATTTGAACTAAATACTGACCACTGTGGACTACAACACATCTTTACGCAAAGAGACCTGAATGCATGACAACGACGTTGGTCGAAATTTCTTAGCGAGTACGACTTCGAGATTACTTGCATAAAAGGAACAGTGAACCGAGTGGTGATTGCATTGAGTCAGAGACTGCGCATCTTTTTGGTGCTACCTCTTCATATGAATCTACGTGAAAGGATTCTAACTTTACAGCGTGTTGATGACTGGTACAAAGAAGTCGAGGGTTTTATCGACCAAAACACAATGATGGTACCACGATTTGAAGGATTTTCATTTGATAGCGATGGTTTATTGAGGTTTAAAAAAATTGGATCTATGTACCGCCGAACGACAAGTTGAGGATGTTGATCCTAAGCGAGGCTCATAAAGCATTTTACATGGCTCACCCGGGTGTCACAAAGATGAGGGAAAACCTTAAACCCTTATTCTTATTGAAGGGAATGAAGGTAGACATAGTCAACTATGTGGCCAGATGTCTAGAATGTCAGTAGGTAAAGGCTGAACATAGACACCCAACATGATTACTACAACCGCATGCAATTTCAGAATCGAAATGGGAGGTTATTTTGATGGATTTTATTGTTGGATTGCCACTGACAGGAAGGAGACATGACTCAATTTTTGTAGTAGTATACACTCTGAAAAAGAGTGCTCACTTTATTCCTGTGCGTACGATGTATCAGGCACCTGACATAGCTAGAGTTTTCATCAGTTATATTGTGAGGTTGCATGGCATGCCTAAGAGGATTATATCCAATCAAGGATCGGTGTTTACTGGACGATTTTGGATGAGTTTCCAAGAGGTTGTGGGAACCCAAATTAAATTTAGTATTGTGTATCACCCAGAGACTGATGGGAAGACCAAATGAACGAACTAGATCTTGGAGGACATGTTGTGCATGTATGCGATTCCTACAACATAGCATTGGGAAGAATTCTTGCCACGGGTAGAATTCACTTACAACAACAGTTACCAGAGCACCATTAAGATGGCGCCTTTCAAGTATCTTTACGAGTGATCGTGTCGGATGCCTTGAGTTGGGATCAACTTGACGATAGGGTCCTGGTGGGACCTGAAGCGATCCAAGAAATGGAAGAGCAAATGCAAACAATAAGACAAGGGATTAAAGAAGCGCATGATTGACAAATGAAGTTATGCCGATGTGCATTATGTCGACCATAGTTACGATGTGGCGATCGATTATTCTTGCGGTTGAAACTGCATAAGAGTTCGATCCAATTGGGAAAAGGTGATAAACTATCTCCTAGGTTCGTGGTAACCTAGGATATTGTGGAAAGGAGAGGCCCGTGGCCTATTAACTAGCCTTGCCTGATTCTTGAGGCATTTTTCATAATGTATTTTACGTCTCCGTTTGAGACATTTTGTTTAGTGATCCTACACATGTTTTGACTTGAGCACCTGGTAGGTATCGGATGAGGGGGAACTCACGACAGAGCCAGTCTGCATCTTGGATCATCGTGTTCGATAGCTCCGGTGTCAAATGATAAATCAGGTCAAGGTCCAGTGGGACAATTATAGTCTGCACTCGACGACCTGGGAGGATGCATATGATATGCGCCAACAATTTCCTTTTTGTTTGACAGATAGACTTATGATACGGTGATACACTTATTCGACATTTTTACCATGAAACTTTGGGATGAAGTTTAGACCAAGAGGGGTTGTATGTGACATCCCACTCTGGCGCACTGAGCGAACTTACTCTTTGAGGACACTTGCTCGCAAGTGATCCAGATTATTATGCTATTAAAACTTTTTTATTTTGATTATGAGGCGTTATGGGTTGATGACATGTTTTTTTATTGCATCGACATAGATATGTGCTATTGACTCAGTTTTATTGAGTGTGCAGGATTATGGACCTAGAGGATCGAGTTGGGGATTGTACCATTGGGGTTTGATTGTTTCACTGGGATTTTAGTGCTTCTGATTAGAGGATATGATATGGATATGTTCTGACATGATTTGTTGATGATGCAGGTTGACGATAGCTTTCTGACCAGACTCACATATGGAGTAAAGGGGTCACGCATGACTAACATAGATGTTGAGGGAGAGGTGTGGACAACAGCCCTGTCACAACCTACTAGCACTCACGTCATGGCTTGAACTGTAGGTTAACGATTACCTAGTTCGAGAGGACCCACGATGCTCTGAGGGTAGACTGCGACAGTTGCTCACAATGATTCTAAGGTGCGAGCAATAAGGTAGAGGCCTTATTCCTTATAGGCCCTTAGTCTCCCACAAGTTCACCTGGTGGAGTATTGACTCCAGGGGTTATTGATGGCTACCAAATCAATCAAGAGGAGAGTGGAACCCATGGACCCCTTAGTGCATCTTGAAGGGAACCTCGTGCAAAGGAAACATATTAATAGGTGAGTGCCACCCTTGGAGCACGTAGTGCGTCCTGAAGGGCACGTCATGCAAGAGAACAGATGAGGCGAGTGGCACCCTTGGATCACCTAATGCGTTCTGAAGGGTACGTCATGTTGTTGATGATAGAGTAATGAACCTAGATGGCCTTAGGATGAATAACGTGTTAAGTATTTTTAAAACAATTTCCCTAATTAAATGTCGCCCAGTACAAAATTTAAGGTTTAAGACTAAACTACGTTAGTGGTCAAATTTTATCTCTCTATAAAATAATAATAATAATAATAATAATAAAAATAATAATAAAAATAAAAATAAAATCCACATGAATAATAAATATGATCTTCGTAAAATCTTGTAACATGAAGGGAGTAAGAAATTAATTGTTTCAAAAAATCTGTTGAATTAAAATTTTAAAAAAGGGGGAATTAATTGTTTTATTACTTTGATAATTTAAAATATACTAATTAAATAAGAAAAGGGAAAAAGGGGTTAATTTCCACACCTTCCTTTTTGAGTTCTAAGTAAAAAGGGGAAAGAGAGAAAAATCTAAAATATTGGGAAACTAGGAAAAGAGGTAAACATAAAAATGGAAAGAAGAGAACTTAAGGGAAAAAGCGAAAAGTCAACTTAGTGAAGAATCTACCATTTAAGAGCTTTCTAATTTAAAGTAAATTAGCAATTTAATAATAGGGAAAGCCTTTAAAACCTGTAAGGGAATTTGGGGACACCTCGGAGTGATTCTAGGAGTAACTCTAGGTGGGTGAGGGAAATAAGATAATTAATTAATTAAAGAAATTAATTAATGGAGGAATGTAGGGGATGGGTGACAGTTGTAAGGAGAAGAATTTTTAGGAATTTATTTTTAAAACTTTAATTAAATGAGATTTTAGGAAAGAAAGGAAGTTTGAAACTCTATATAATGGAGGAAATGAGAAAGATGAAGGACCATATTTTGTTTGCGTAACGTTATGTTGTAGAAATATTTTCTTGACTGATTTTACTTGTGGGAGTTGGGATACCCAGCTCGGTGAGGAGTGGTATCTCGACCTTGCGAGGTGAGCTAGGAGCTAGTCGAAATATCTAGTTAGTGAGTGTGTGGCCCCTTTTTGGCTCGGGGGGCTAAGGGGGAGGAAGAGTACCCCTAGCATTGGGTGGGAGGTACCAGTGAAGTTTCGACAGTCGGCAAGCAGGAGTTGCACGAAGTGCGCAGACATCATTCCGAGCGGATGATAAGGCAACGGTACTCTCTTTTCATTTTGTATAATAGATGTTGTAGGTTTTATGCTTGGATATGCATGTTGATTAGGTAAGTAGATTGACTGTTAGATTGATGACTAAACTTATCTTAGCCTAGCTCGATGATTGTTGACTCCCATGGCTTTCATTTTCCCGCATGCCTTGACCACCTGGCTATGATTGATTGTGTCCTCCGTGCTTTCTTAGCTTTCATCCCTAGCTCGCTAGTCCTCGCTTGAGCAGTCGGCCAGGAGCCAGATCTACGGTCATCGACTTAGCGTTAAAATACCTATGGATCTCAATGCCCTTCTTTTCTGTGCAAGGATGATGAAGGAAAGGACAGACCTATCAGTCGTCTACCTCTGTTGTTGTCCTTGCCTGATTGTTTGAACTGGGCCTTCTAGTATGTCATGTTATTTATTTTTCAGCTCCTTAAATGATAGAATCCATGTGATCCTTTCAATGAGTTATCCTTATGGCCCTGGCATTCTCTTACTGTTGTCAACATCTTTATATTGGGATCCCGAGATGTAAAAATATTTAACTTCAATTTGCATTTTGTTTCTTGTTGGATTTACTTGTTTTATTTACTTATGCGATGGTCATTATGTAATGGATGTAAAATCTTACCCCTGCGATTGTAATTATGTAACAAATGTGTAAATATTACCCCTGTTGTTGTAATTAGGTAATGGATGTAAAAATATTACTTAGCGATTTTACTTCTCACATAAAATTCTCTATCTTGGCGTTGCATTCGTTTTTGCACAGGGCTGTATTCATTTTATTTTTTTTACTCAGTTTTACCCTCCACCGTTGATTGTTGTATTGCCTAATATTTTAGACTACGATGATTACCAGTCTTGAATATATATTTATCCATCTCTCGGCAACATTATTTTTATCCTTTTAATTCCCGTGAATTTTAACTTTTATTACAAAAATGTTATCATGGACTACGATGATATCATCATGGTTGTGATCCACTATCCTTATTTGCGTTTAATTTCCTTTAATGCAAAATAATCACATTCCAATCTCACTATAACTCTGTGTACAAGTCCAATATATAAGGTCTGATATCACCTTTAAATCTGTAAAATGAACGTTGATATCCTCATACCAATTTTATGAGGATGCCCAAGGTCATTATTTTCCTCAACGTTGAGATGAAAGGTTGAGATTATGAGTTCTGTAATGAAATCGATTTGGTTGTTTTTTTTTTCCGTGTCAATTTTCCTATACACATTAGATCAATTCAGGATGGATGCATATGTTTTCAGAAATTGAAATTTGATAAATGGTAAGATATTTTATGGGTGGGATGTGCATGGGAATCTGGCTAAAAACTAATCGCTGTTAGATTTTGAGACTTGGTAATGCCCATTGAATTTACTTTCGTTGCTAACCAGACCGTTTAGCATTAAGGATGGCGTTTTTAAGTTGTTATGGCAGTCTTTGTTTTCATTTCTTGATGTAATAACTCTACCTATGAATGACGACATTTTAAATGATGGGTCAGTGATTGATTTCTACATTGACTGTGTACCCGACTATGTATAATCCAACTGCGTTTCAGAATGAAAGGACAAGGCTGGGTTTTTTGTTTCTTCTATATCTGCCCTTTTTCTTCATTGTTTTTCGGCCATCATTTGGCTTTCTCGATGAGTTTTTGTGATGAAAACGAGTCATTTGGATGTTGCAGTGATACCCTCCTCCTTATTTGTAACCCAACAATTTACTAGTTTTGTTCTTTGGTTTCATCCATCGCATGACGGCTTGATCCCCTACATCTTTAACTGCATCTTTCCTCTGCAAAACTGCTCACTAATCGCAGAGATACTCTGCAAAATTCCCTACGTCTTTCCTGATCTTTGAATGCGACCTTACTTTATTCTACCTTAATTTGAGTGAAATTTCAGTTTGTTATGTATATTCGGCTGCTATATGACCTATCACTTGAATGCGTAGTCACCAGATATTCACACTGCTACTTACACTTTTTGATTAATAGACTTTCATGCTTGAAACATTTGAATTTCTCCCTTAGGGATTCAGGAATGAACTTGAACTATCGAATACTAGTATGCCTTCATTTTGGGCATTAAATGTTAAAACACTACCACATTGTTTTCCTATTTGAAGATATTTTTTTGTTGTTAATATTTCAGTATCAATGTATAGCACTCTTTTGGTGTTGAAGTAGTTGTTCTTATGAAATTTTTCATAATTGGTTCCTTATGTCTCTTAGTTGTTCGTGATTATAATAAGGTTGTAGTTTAATTCTCTACATTTGATTCAATCAATTATTTGATCCTTAAAAAAAATGTTTAACCTTCAGTGATTGAGATTAAACGAATATATTTACTAAGTGGGTATCTTAGTTGTCTCTTTAAACAAAATGTTTAACTGGAGTGATTTGATACTAAAAAGAATAATTTGACTAGTGATGGATACTCACTCTAGTTGTTAATCCTTCATGTTAGCCTAAAGCCAGGAGACTATCAACATCCAATGGGTTCCTTACATACGTTCCTTCTATAGGAACACCTCGAGGAATAATAGGAGTATCGACAAGATTTTATTTAAATCCTGTAGAAGGATTATGAATTTAGCTCAATCAATCTCTGAATAATTTTTTTTTAGATGACCCCATTTAGAGAATTCATTGATGCTTCGAGCCATTGGTTGTGTATGTGTTTTTTTTTATCTTTCAAAAAAAAAAAAATTGCACTTTCTGCTTCGCTTGGAGTCGTACGATAGGGTTCTTTACAAAGATTTTATTGTATAAACATTACCTATAATTAAGTTGGATATCTCTTCTATCTTGAGAATTTTATTTTTATTACTATTGCACCAATCAAACAAGAGTTGAACATCTCTTCTATTCTAGATTTGAGAGCATTGACTTCTTTAAGTGGTATTTTTTTTTTCATTTTTAAAACTAATATTCTAACAACTAAAAACAATTTAAACATCTATTTCACTTGTTGTAATAACACTTTAATAACAATATCATATATATACCAATATCTCCATTCTAATATACCAATATATAAGTTGATTTTCATTTAAAATTTGAAATTATTTAGAATCTTCATTTTAATAATTAAGTTGATTTTCATTTAAAATTATTTAGAAGTGTTAATCATTAGCATTAAATTTCATAAATTGGAATTAATAGATCTTCTCTAACAAAGTTAAGGAAATTAATACAACCTTGCCTAAAGTCAAGTGAATCACTGACCAAATTACAAAAATGTGGGTTTATGTGAATAATACTAAACCATAGCATGCAAATCGTTTATGTTTTCTGAAAGGAAATTGGTAGATCATGAAAAATTCTTCCTTTTAGTGCAATTCATACCAGCATAGGCTTTGCATGGTTTAATGTGTTTTCTACTACCATATATTCTCAAATAGATATGCAATGATACAATCTTGTATGTTTGGCAGTTCACTTTTTTCTTATCCATCTATTGGGTTTGCATATTCTTAAATATATAAACAACAGTTCATATTCTTGTATTATTGGCTTTGCATATTCTTAAATAAATAAATAACAACACATTCTTGTATTATTTCACTCTATTTTATTCTTTTCATTTATTTAGTAGATCTCATATGTCTATCTTTCCTTTAGTTTTTTTATTAGTTAAGTGCATCTATGTAACCAACATGGTCATTAGTAACTAGAAAAAAAAAATCTTTTAATATAAAATTATTCTGCCAAAATTATTCTTCCAAAATTATCTGATTATATGTCAATAGAATTATATTTTCTCATATTATTAATATTTATTTTAGTTAATATATCTTTAAATCATAATCTATTGTCAAGAAATCAGTTCAATCTATTTTCTTATCATAAATATTTCTTTTATTTAAATAATCTTCCAATTAAAATTATATTTTAGAATTGATCCTCCTTATAAAACTATAAATAAATTCCATATCATTCTATCCTACAAAATGAGTGGAGTCTTTTATACATACCCTTCTTTATATGGTTGAAAAACACAGATAAAATATAGTTGAAAATTTTATACCATATCATTCTATGACAATTTTCAACCATATTTTATCTGTGTTTTTGAATAGTCCACAGTGAACATAAAAAAAAAAAATTAAATTAATACATAGTAGTATAGGCCCAAGAGTTCAACTGTCCATAATGAAATATGTTGAATTTTATCATGTGTTTTTTAACAGTCCACAATGAACATAAAATGAAGCATTTAAATTAATACATAGCAGAAAAGTATTTAAGAGTTTGATAATTTAATGCATTGTAAAAATGAGAATTGATATTTTGAATTCCAAA
>ML799263.1:163335-177617 GCA_009831015.1 Picea engelmannii
ACATTTTTAACTTTATTCACTAATTTATATTTGTTTAAATAATCAATTATTAACTATAATTATAGCTTTGTATGGACATATAGTCTTAGTAAATTATGCTATTATAAGATTATATTTATATTGGTTGGCTGAACTCAAGGGGAATAGTTTCCTCATAATCTACTAAGAAATCTAAATATTAAAATTATAAATGGTTGTATGTTGTTACTATCATATCTTAGGGAAGTCTTGGTTATTATTGTTGAAGGAAATCGAAATACCAAAAATCGATGAATGTTTATATGTTGTTACTATTATGGGGAAGTCTTAATTATCATTGTCGATGCTTTGAAATTGAGTATTTGTATACAATGCATGACTGAGAAGTATGAGAAGTATGAAACATGTCAGTGATTAACATCGTTGAATGTGTTGTAACCATTCATATAATCTTGTTGCATTTGTCTCAAGGTAAATTTATAAATTGTTGATAAGTTGATTGGGGTTTGTGTTTTTATGTTTTGATGAATAATTAATTGTATAATTTAAATGTGATTCCTCTTGTTTGTGATGTATAATTGTATTTTGTAGTGATTACAAAAAAAAGGGGGTGTTGGTATGTCATAGTTATGAATTATGGTTCTCATCCAAAATAATACACTTATGATGATAATTTCATTGCTATAAGTAAGGAAAAATGTTATGGCATACCGATGTCATGGAAATATTGTTTATAAGTTCGTAATGGTAACGTATTGTAGAAGTAGGAAATTGTGTTGTTCTTACCTTGAAAACAAGATTGCAAGATTGTAGTTGAATATATGGCCTTTATTTATTTCAGTGTTATTGAAATTTAGAAATGAAATGTTATGGTTATCTTATTGTGACGTTAGTGTAATCTCTTGATATTGATAAGACCCACATGGTGGAGCGTCCTGGATTTATGTACAATCAATACTCGGAGTTAGTAAATGAGGGTATTTGAGTCCGTAATTATTGTGAACTTAGGCGTTCGTTGTCAGAGTCCTGGATTTAACACCTTAGCATCACTCAAGGGTCATTGCTTCAGTAATCCCTTCCCAGGGAAGTTCATCACCAACATCCGAAGGATATGTGGACGTAGGATTGTAATCTTTTGTTTCTTGATAATGTGGCCTCCTAAATTCACCTTCACCCTCTGCACCAACATTAGAATCTTTGTGAAAAACACTCTCTCTTTCATTGTCATCCCTTTCTCTAAACTCATTATCTACACACACATTTGAAAGTAATTGCAATATTTAACTTGAAATAAATTTAAATACACAAAAATACAACAAAAATAAACAATATCAAAGAATATTACTAGAAATATTCTCTTGTCCTGAGGTATTCCCTAGATTCTCAGGTGTAGGAGTATCAATGCACAACCTATCTAATAAGGTTGTATCCATATCACTTGCTTGAGCACATTTTGCAGTTGATCTATTCACAGACTCATTTGAAAATCTCTTTTGACAAGATTGTTTTTGGTCACTCGGAGTCTCAGTCGAAGAAGGAGTTCCTCTTCTTCCTTCTTGGGAGAGACTAGATCGTTTGGGAGGAATGTTTGGAGAATATCATGTCGACATATCTCCTTAATATCTATCCTTTAGAAATTCATAAAAAGTTAAACACAAGACAAGTACAAGTTAATATCTCCAACATTGACCAACAAAAATTATGAAGAAAGAAAAAAAAAAAAAAAAGACAATTAATATGTGGTTATATGCTCAACATGCATTTATATGTGGTTATAAAGTGTTATTTATATGCGTTTTGGTAGATCCATCCTATCAGAAACCCTGTGGACAACTAGGACTTGTCCAGGTGATTCCAATGCTTGTGTAAATACAAAGGGTAATACATCACCATATTCAACTAGTATCCTATCCAAAGGTTAATAGAATCTCTTCTTCAACTAAATGCATGTGTAAATACAAAGGGTAATAGATCATTAACAAGGGTCAATGATCTATTAGCTCAAATGATTGTGTAAATGAGGCTTTGACATGAAATATTGATGTCATTTATGAATTTCTCTCATTGAATGACCAACCAATATGTTTCTCTCCCAACCATTGAGTGGTTTCCTATGGTAAGAGATCATGTAAACTCTTTTATGTAAGTGAATGTTTTTTGCAGTACGTAAAAATCTTTTATATCTATATTAGACTTTATTATCCAAAATGAGGTATTCGTTATAATTATTCATTTAGTCAAAGGGTAACTACAATTTCAAAACAACACCAAAGTGGGAGAATGGTTATTTTTTGAGAAGTTTACTATGATAACAGTCTATGGTTTGGAAGAGAAGCCATATAAAAAGTGAGTGTTGAATTTGGTTGTTCTAGAGACTGAACGTAGGGATTTTCATTCAACTTGGAGGTTTATCATTCACAATGCAGAGTTTATCAATAAAAACGTAGAGATGTACCCAAGTTCAAGGAATTAAAAACATAGAGAGTAATCAAAGTTTTAATCAATCAAGCCATAGAGTTACTCGTTCATAAGAAGACGCAAAGACTAAACATTCAGCCATGAATCAATAAACTCAGAGATAAGTAAGGGATAGACAACAGGGAAAATTATTATCCTTCACTCTACATCCATGCACAGAAAAGTAGGTCATTTGAATCTATTGGTCTTTAAACACTGAAGTGATGATCGTCGATTCGGCTCCTGGCTGAATGCTCGGGCAGAGACTAATTACTAAAGGGATAAGGGACGAAAGATAAAAACACAATCTTTTCATAATAATCAATAAAACCCACACAGAGAAGTCATTGAAATTACAATTTGGGTTTGCCAAGGGATTGACATTCAACTCACACGTTTATCATTCACAATGCATAGTTTATCAATAAAAATATAGAGATGTACCCAAGTTCAAGCAATTAAAAACGTAGAGAGAAATAAAAGTTTTAATCAATCAAGGTGCAGAGGTACTCGTCCATAAGAAGGTGCAAAGACTAAACATTCAACCATGAATCAATCAACTCAGAGATAAGTAAGGGATAAACAACAAGGCAAATTCTTATCCTTCACTCATCATCCATGCACAGAAAATCAGGGCATTTGAATCTATAGGTCTTTAAACATTATAGTGTCGATCGTCAATTCAACTCATGTTCGACTGCTCAGGCATGGATTGATGACTAAAGGGATAAGGGACGGAAGATAAAAACACAAACTTTTCATAATAATCAATAAAACCTACACAGAGAAGTCATTGAAATCAAAAGTTGGGTTTTCCAAGGGATTGAAATTCAACTTAGAGGTTTATCATTCACAATGCATAGTTTATCAATAAAATTTCATAGATGTACCCAAGTTCAAGCAATTAAAAAAGAAGAGAGAAATCAAATTTTTAATCAATCAAGGTGCAGAGGTACTCTTCCATAAGAAGGCGCAAAGATTAAACATTCAACTGTGAATCAATCAACTCAGAGATAAGTAAGGGATAGACAACAGGAGAAATTTTTATCCTTCACTCATCATCCATGCACATAAAAGAATGGAATTTGAATCTATAGGTATTTAAACACCAAACTGATGACCATCGATTTGGATCCTAGCCGATTGCTCAGGTATAGACCGATGACTAAAGGGATAAGGGACGGAAGATAAAAACACAGTCTTTTCATAATAATCAATAAAACCCATAGAGAGAATTCATTAAAATCATAAGTTGGGTTCGCCAAGGGAAATCAATTCAGAAAACCAGCAAGCAAGGGGATTACAAATACAAGTTAATAATTTATTAATGGTGGTAATGAGAAACTTATCTTTAAGTGCAATTTATTAAATTCCCTGTAGTCTAGGACCATCCTTTGATACTTATCCTTCTTTTTTACTAAGATCACTAGAAAAGAGAATACATTCTTGTTGAGACGCATGATTTCAACATCTAATATGTCCTTACCCATTTACTGTGTCTCACTCTTTTGACAATATAGAAAACAATAAAGTCTAACATTGAGTGGATTACTACCCAAAATTAACTCAATAACATGTTCATAATCTTTGAACATTGTTGAATCCACTAAGACCACATATATATTACTTATAACATTTGTTTAAGATTCATTAAAAGTTCTCTATGGTTGGATCCACTAAAAAAACATATTAGAACATTTCTTTAAGATTCCTTAAAAGTTCCCTATGGTTGGATCCACTAAGACCACATATAATGCAATGCATTAGAATCCCCCAAAAATAGAGTTTAATCTTCATAGCCTCACACACCCACTAATAACATCAACATGTTTTAATCACAGTGAGTTGAAGGCCTTGCATGAACATGGATTATATTCCATTGATAAACTATTAAGAACCAAATGTCAATATAGCATAGAAAAACCTCAGAATAAGTACTCAACACCTTGAAAAAGAGAGAAATTTAGATAATAAGCCTAGTGCATTACATGAGTGTTAATTCCAGCCAATGCATAACACGATATCGTGGGAGTCAACTCTTCAGACGAAATTGCTTCTACGTTTTCATCTTGAGATGGTTCTTGTTCTTATTCTTCTTCCTCTTCACAATATATGTAGAACAATTTCTTCTCACAACACTTATGTCCCTTACTGTGTAACTTGTTGTCACAATTAAATAATAAACCTTTTTTTTTTCTTTCCTCCAATTGTTGAGGTGTCAACCTTGTAGGTTGAGGTGTTTAGAAGAAGGAGCATTATTCTCTCTATAGATGTTGGGATTGGTCCTTTTAGTAGCCATAGCCATATTTTTACATTCAACATTTCTTGCCACCTTAAATGAATTCTCCAATTATTTGGGTTCCCAAAGGAGAACCTCATGTTGAATGCTATCCTTTAAAGTTCCTATGAATACATCAATCAAGTGCTCATCTGGAATATCTATTACCTTTATATTCAATCTTTGGAAGTTCTCAATGTGCTCTGTAACTGAACCCTTTTGCTTGAGATTTATCAATTGGCTAAAGAAGGTATTGCTCCTTGTATCCTCATAGTGTGCTATCATTTCTTCCGTGAAAATTGTCCAAGTGACAAGATATTTGCGAGAACAAAGCCATCGATACCATACAAATTGATTGGGTTCTAAATATAAAGAATTAATTCGTAACTTTTGTGTATCTGGCACATTATGGAGATCAAAGAATTGTTCCATTTGAAGTATTCATTTGATTAGGTCCTTGCCATCAAACTTCATCATATCGATATTAGGAACGTGGTTGGTCTTCAACCCAAAGTTGAAATTTCTCCATTCTTGATTCACCTTCTTTGTGTCCTCATCATGAATTTCATGGGATACATTTTCACTTTTAGGTGTCCTCTCTATTATGAAATTTTTCAATCCTTCCATGATCTCCCCTTTTAAACCCTCCATCATCTCTTGTAGTTCATCTTTTGTTACTGTCTTATTTTGTAAATCATTTATGTCCCTAATCATTTCTTCACCTTCATCAAGAGTCCATGTAGGATTATCTGGAGGCTTATTTGGTGTAGAAGTTCCCTTTTTGGGTGGCATGTTGGCCAACTATCACTTTTGAACCTTGATTTTGAGGTGGTTCTGTTAGACAATATTTCTTCTGTTGTATCTCCAAAGTTGGCCCTTTTGGGTATGAAACTTTATTTTTTATAGTTCTCTGATATTTCTTCTCTGATTTTTGGCCTTTCTAGGAGATGTAAATTGTATAGCGTGCTTCACACAAAATAATTGATATAAAATTATGAAACTCATACCAGAAATACTACAGACTGTCCACTATCCAATGAAACTAGTCTCACTCAATTTGGATATTATAGGAAGAAGTTATGATTGTTTTACCTGGAACACATTCTTGAGACTAGTCAATAGGACTAGTCAAATACCCTATCTTCCACAGGGTGTATCTACAAATGTAAGATGACGCAGAAGATGAACATTTTACCACAGATACCTTACTATTTTTTGTGAATATCCTCTGGATTTTAGGGTCTAAAACGTTACAGAAAAAATTATATAATGAAAATTCCGCAATGACTCAATTCAGGATGATTCCAAAACCCTATCTTGGATAGTCTGTATATCCAAAATTATAAGGCCTCGGGAGTAGGAATTTTAACCCAACATACCTTGATCCGTCTACTAAATATTTTCCAAGTCGTTCCTTCTAAAACATTGTAGAAAAAACGTTATAGTGAAAATTCCAAGGTGTATCAGATGTAGCAGTGAAACCCCAAGACCTTGAGCTCTGATACCATATGTTAAGAACCAAATGTCAATATAGCATAGAAAAACCTCAGAATAAGTACTCAATGCCTTGAAAAAGAGAGAAATTCATATAATAAGGCTCTTCGAGGGGGCAACCTCCTTATGCCCACATAAATGTACAATTCCAATATGATTCCAAATGAAAATGTCTTCTTGGTATATATAGGAGACTAGGAGGTATAATTACAACTAATGGAATAAAGCTGACATAAGTAAAATAACATTACTAATGTGAGATGCCCCAATTAAAGGGTAATGAGCCAATATAAAGGCTTAACATAAACTCCCCATTAGCATTATTTATGTCATTGAGTTTTTATCCTAATTCCTTTATTGTCATGTTACATGGGATGGGTATGAGGGTTGTTCGTATTCCTAATATAAATTAAGATGAGGTGGAGTATATGTAATATTTGTGAGGCTTAGTTGGAGTTAGAAATCTAGATAAAATATAGTCCTATAAGGTGGAAATTCACATTGATTGAGAGTAATCATGACAATAATTTCAAATGTAAGTGCATCATAACCTATTGTAAACATAGTAATGTGAATTTTAATGGGATATATATTTCGAAAAAGATGCAATTGAGTGATTCTTAATTGTCACAAAATTTATGGTGGTAATGAAGACTATTTCTACAAATAGTAATGTGATATTTAATGGAGTATATATTTTGAAGAAGATGCATTTGAGTGAGTCTTAATTGTCACAAAATTAATGGTTCCAAATGGTAATGTCTACAATGATGCTAATGGAGTAGTTTAGGTGATATTCTTAATGGAAATCTAAATTTTATATAATTATCCAATATGCCTAGAAGAGTAATAATACTATATGGGACATATAAGCACAAGATCATTCAAGAGTTTCTAGTTTCAATTATCCATTACATGGACAGGATCGAATACGACCATGTCCATGTAGAGTGGCAGGCCCAAATTCAAGCCTGTCCCTCTACATGGACAGGGCCGAATACGGCCAGTCCATGTATAGGAACAAGCCTGAATTCATCTTAATCAATAGTACATAAAGCTGGAAACAATGAATCTATCATATTAATAGTGCAATGAATACTGGATTACACTAGTATAGAGTTAACCAAGCTTGAATATGCTATGATAAGATAACATGAACGGATGGAATAGGCCATAGCTTTTGATTATGGTTTTCTTCTAGATAGGTTATAGTGCTTGATTACAGATCGAACTAAGCTATATGTTATGTTGAAACAAAGACAAGATTCTCAATACAACACTGATTCATTATCTATTAATTTTCTTATATGATTGTATTCATCATATTCAAACATCACAGGATTATGATTATGTTCATAGCTCATGTTAGTCATGTAAGCTTAATATGGAGATACAGTAAGCTCAAATAAGGATAACAACATATCAAACACACAACAGTTTAGCTATGTATTACTCTTAGTTATAACAACATATCAAACACACATCATAGAACATGAACACATCTTCTTGTATGAGTCATAACCCTATATTATGTTGAGATCATAGATGCATAGAGTAGATTATCATAAGTTGAATGTAAAGGTTGTTGTTGTATTTGTATTAGTATTGATTTAGAACCAATCCCATAAATATGAAAATGTATAAGAAGTGTATACATGTAACATATGATCACAACCAGTATAGGTCTTATTCATATCCTATACTAGGAGTAGGACCCTAATCAATAAGAGTACAACATTAGTGTCATTATGAACGAATATGATGGAATTACTTCTAAGCAAATAATGTAGTGTAATTCAGTTTGTTCACAGGGCTTGTTGTGGTCTCATATCATATTAGCTCATTACTTCATCATGTTCAACCCTATACAGTTAGCTAGTATGATTACAACAGGTTTGATTCATGGTTTTATACACTTCCTTTATCCCTATTGTTTCCATGATTGTAATTTTTAACTAAAAATTTAAATTTCCTAAAAAATTAAATTAGCAATACTATTAGCAAAGAAGTGGAGTTTTTGTCAAAGTTGTACTTATTTTGTTCCTATTGCAGCAACTACTATAGACACTTTTTTGTATTTCAAGATTTTTGTTAGGTCTGTTAAATATTGTGATATGTACTAGGTCCTTTATGGCGATGTTTCTTTACAGTTGTTGTCAGAGTCTAATTTTGTTCAGTTTGGGCATTATTCAGGGTAGTGGTGGCCCTGTAGTAGTGATGATTAGCCCTTGGTCTCACTATTTATAGTTATAATAGCTAGTTTGTGTCCTACCCTAAATTTTAAAGTCTCTTGAGGCCTCTATCTATTTTTTGAAACTATGTCTATTTACTTAGTGGTTGTATGGATTTCCTATGGAATTGGGACTTTGTTACTGGCTCTAGATCTAATTATCCTGCTGCTTGAGGTACTACATGGACAGGGCCGAATATGGCCCTGTCCATGTACATTGACAGGCCCGAATTCATGCCTCTCCCTATACATGGACAAGGCCATATTTGTTAGGTCTTTGCTGAAGGGTTTGCATTGGAACATGCATTCCCTAGAAAGCCATCTGGTGCACCAAGCAGACGACGGCGAAATTGCGGTCGTTGGAATCCTTTACAAGTTTGACAATCCTGATACTTTCCTTTCATAGGTATATCTATATATAAATCTGGTTTTACATTGTTATATATATATATAACAATGCAGGTAAGGACAGTTTCAAGAGACCAAGTGAAGGCTCTACACAAAGCTTTAAATGATGTAAGTATTTCCATCAACAAATTATAGGTATTTACGCTTGAGTATACTTTAATAATTAAATTGCTACTAGAGGGTTTCTTCTTCGAACAAAAGGAGTTTTAGAGAAGTCTTTTAACTCAACAAATAAGGGGGTTTTGTATGACTCTATCCTTTCACACGAGTTCCCTAACTCAACAAATAAGGGGTTTTGTATGAATCTTTCTCAACAAATAAGAAGTTTTATATGTCAATTTAGTATGGATATTTAATTTAATTTAATTTAATAATTAGATTATTATTATTATTTAAAAAAAAATTATTTACAATATATTTTTAATTAATCTAACCTTATAATTAGATTATTATTATTATTTTAAAACTTTTTATTTTATAATATATTTTTAATTAACATAACTTTATAATTAGATTATTATTATTTTAGAACTTTTTACTTTACAATATATTTTAATTATTTTTATATTTTTTAAAACATATTAATTTACTTATTTGATTATTTTGAATTTTCAAAGTTATAACAAGAACGCGAGACCTAATCCAGTTGAAAAATGGAAGAGATGTTTACAAGTATACTCCAAAACGTAATCTTCGCACATAAGTAAGTTTCATACATATTGTATTTTTTTAACAAAATTTGGCATTAAATCTTTCCATAGATGGGCAATGACCTACAAAATGAAAAAATATAGAATCTATAAATTAAAGATAAAGTATTAATAAATATATTTATAAGGTAATTTTTTTTATATTTGTTTGAAATGTAAATTTAATTTATAATTAAATATAATTTTTTACATGTAAATGTTAATAAAAAAATTTAAATTTATTTTTAATTGACTAAGACTTAGTTTTTTTTGTCATGTAAGAAGATGGTCTAAGATTCAAAGACTTTTGACAAGGCCCTTGGGAGAGGTGGAAGTTTGTTATCTAAGGGCTTGGAAATGGGTGGAAGTTTTCTATCTTATGGATCATATGTTTTTCTTACACATAATGATGTTGTTGTAAGTCAAAGTAGGCCAATAACACTTAGTGAATATATATTTTTTAATGTAAAAATATCATTATATATAGATAATGTTGATTATATTATAAGATTTGGGTTTTTTTACTATTAAAAAAAATTATTGTATTAAAGTGGGGTGAAATGGACGTTGTTTGATCCAAGTGGTTATTCAAGACCATCTTTAAAATGGTTATGATTTCATAGTTTTTTGGATCTTGAATTTTCAGTAAATGTTTTTGAGTTTACATCCAACAATTAAAATTTGGTTGCTCACTCTATAGTGTTATAGACTATACTTCATTCTACTTTTTTAGAAACTTCATTATATATAGTTTTATTATTTATTGTTATAGACTATACTTCATTATACTTTTTTAGAAACTTCATTGTTGTAGCGACCTTCTCGTTACGACAACAATTCGGTTAACAGGTGCAATTTTTTTTTTTTTGTTTAAGGTGTGTGCGTGCGTGTAGAAGTAACAAACACACTTGACTCTACGTCGCCACTCGACAACCAACAAGACGCAACCACAATGTTCATCACAAGAATACTGAAGGCACTCAATGAGTAACTGCAAACAATATACGACCATAGGCATAATTCGCACAACGCAACCAATTAACGACATACTGGGGGATGCACAGTAAGAACACATAGGGAAGAATCCATGGTGGTAGAGTTTACTATTTCTGCACAGGAAAGTAGGGCATTTAATCTTAGTTCTCTGCTCCGGAGAGAGAGAAGGTCAGATAGGCTCATGGCCGACTGCTCAGGCAGAAACTAGCAACCTCCGTCAGGTGTGTCGCAAGAGTGGAAACCCTGCCTTTAAAGGGCCCGAGACTCTTGATACGGCACTGGATTCTTTACACGGGAAAAATCACATGCACAGAAATCCCTAGAAAAATTGGAAAATTACGACGAACCACGACAAAAGTAAAATTGACCACCCGTCCATCCTACCCTGCAAGGTTAGGACCTCCAAGACACATAATCAATGCTCAAGCCCAGGTTCCCATCGACTTTAACCATTTAAGGTCTCAGGGCTGGCGACTGTTCTGAGGAACATGGAGGTGTCTACATCCCGCCCGACACAAGCAGACCAAGCAATGCAAGACGACCAAGTACAACCAAATCAATAGACAACCACACCCTCTATGGAATACATAAGTCCACCCACTATTGAGAATCCATGAGAATAATTACAAACCAATTACTCCATTTGTTTTTCCTTAAACAGTGAGTTACCGACCCAGTCCTAAATAATGTACTTTAAATAAATTCAAATCCCCGTTTGCTGAATCATAAAGATTGAGTGCCCTTAGAATTAAGGATCCTAAATTCATACGTTCTCATGCATAATGAAATTACCCTAACATTACCCTAACACATCCAGGTCATCGCCTTCTATATCATAAATCATTCAAGTAAAATAATAATGACCTTACCTTTGTTTGTTATTAAAAACAATGAAGCTACCAAAATCTTGACCATGATAACCATGTATTTACTCTTATAATAGATTAAAACAATTAATGAATAATCATTTAATGAATAACAATTTATTATTAATGAATAACAATTTAATGGATAGAAAATCAATTAATGAATAACCAATTAATAACCAATGAATAGCCCATTTAATAACTAATGAATAACCTATGAATAACCAATTAATGAATAACAATTTATTATTAGAAATGCAATTAATAACCATGATGATTTTTTTTCCTTTAACCATTATTACCATTAATGCCATATTACGTCCACTAATGTCACTTTAACAATTATTACCTCATACATCAACATTCTTTAACCATAATTACCCTACAAGGTCTTAATTATTTATCAATAATTATCATTAGGTCATATTACTTTTAACCATCCTTTTTAACAATTATTTCCTAATTACATTGACAGTACCTTTACAATTGAACATTACTTTTTCCATTATAATAATCGGCAGACAGAATATAGTTAAAATAGGCATCCAACACTAGCATTCATTGTTGTATGATGACATAATGGAGCTCCCACCGGAATCAACGTTACCCTAGTTATCATAGTAAGGAGCAATTATAATCACCACCAAATTACAGTCCAGTGGCATTCGTTGTTGATTAGTTTATCGATCACTACAGCTATGATGCAGAACCATATATTAAAACAACAAAATTGAAACCAGATATTAGAACAGAATATTAAAACCATAATATTAATCAATAATATTAAAACTATAATGTTACAACAATAATATTAAACCAATATGAAAACAATAATCAACCATATATTAACACGGCAGTATTAACACCAAAACATTTTAAACATCAATATTAAACCCTAATATTAAATGATAAAAAGGTATTCGCCGGATTGGAAGGCCAGGATTGGGTTGCCTGCGGCTGAGAGTTGGCACCCACGCCACGCAGCGAATGTGACAGAGGTGAATAATGGCAATACTTCCAGAAGGGACGTGCCCCAAGAAACATGCGGCCAAAGGCACGCGCAGATGGAATGATTCCCAAGATCAACATAGAAACCGTGAATACCACCCAGCGATGAATCACAATCAAAAGAGAAAGGTGGATGGTGGTTTCCAGGTGAGTTAATGATGAGAGCGTGGCCGGTTTCTGGATCAATTAGTCCATAGATAAACAACAAGGCAGAACGCAGAGATAAGAAGAATGCCAATCGTAGATAATTTCGTTCACAGTCATCGAGGTAAACCACAACGCATACAGAAATAAAAATGCCCACGGAAATAATGCCCACGCTGCAATAAACAGTGCCCACAGAAATACACAGATGCCCCCTCTAAAATACAGCTCACACTGAAATCAAATGCACCCGGTAATCAAATGCACACTATAATAGATGCCATGCTAAGAGAGGAACGAAATGCCCCAAAACTAACTGCCATAAATTACTCGAAATGCTAGTAAATATACGACGGATGACAGCCAAGGAAGAAAAATGAAATGACAGTAAATTTACAATGAATGACAGCCAAGGTAAGAAAAAAATGAAATGACAGTAGTTTACAACGAATGATAGCCAAGGTAAGAAAAAACGAAATGACAGTAGTTACAACGAATGACAGCCAAGGTATAAAACGAAATGACAGTAAAGTTACAACGAAATTCCCACAAGGACGAATTTCCCACAGTACATGAATTCGCCCACAGAGAACACAAAAATGCCCACAGAGAAGGTATCGCCCACAGAAATATCAGGGAATGTTATCCAGCAAGTGTTGGGGGTTTAACAATATTTCGTAGAAATATAGTGCAGGAAATCATCTGAAGGCGCAGAGATACAATCAACCTGTTCACCGAGTTAAAGACCATTGGCAAAGGATGAATCAGACAGGGACAGGCTCGCTAGTAAATAATACAAAGGTGTAAGTCTGGTTGTGTAAGCCCTTCATACAATCGACAGATTTGTAGAGGTTAAGACCATTAACAAGATAAATCAGTGTTTTTGGCAAGCGTTGGATAAACTTAACAATTCAAATCATCTAAGGGAACGGAAGACACAACAAATGTTATATAAAATTTAACTCCAGATTACCTTTTCAATACCAAGAAGATCTACATCATAAATCCCAGTTGCATTCTATTCTACCAGTTTAAGAAATCATACTGTTGCCTTGACGTCTTCCTCAAATGGTCGTCCGCGCGCTCCGCCTCGCTCCTTCTTGCCGACCGTAAAGAGCTCACCGGTACCTCCCAGCCAATCTCTAGGGGTACTCTGCTTCTCCCTTAGCCCCCCGAGCCGCAAAGGGGCCACACAAAACCAGAAGATAAGTCTAGCTTCTCATCTCGCCTCGCAAGGCTGAACTACCACTCAATCCGGGCTGAGAAAAACCCAACTCCTCAGCAGAAATCAGTCAAGCCACAATCCGGCAGCGTAATGATATGCTAATCGTTCCCCCCTTTCTTCCTCATTTTCCCCTTCGTTTATAGAAATTTGAGACCCACCTACCTTCCCTAAATCATTATTAATTTAAGTTTTAAAGACAATCCTCTAAATATTCTCTGTCGTCCAAGTGTCACTCATCCCCCACGTTTCTCCAAAAATTATTTTCTTTAAAAAAAATTAAAAGACTCATTTCCCTCACCCACCTAGAGTCGCTCCTAAAATTACTCCTAGGTATTCCTAGATCCCCTTACATGCTTTTAATAACTTTCCCTAAAAGAAGTTGTTATTTTAGTTCATTATAGAAAGTTCTTAATTGTTGATTCCTTTTTTCTTTTTACCCTATGTCCCCTACTTTCCTTTATTATGTTTACTTTATTACAAGTTTCCCTATTTCTATTATTTATTCCTT
>ML799263.1:177991-226156 GCA_009831015.1 Picea engelmannii
CCTTTTTACAATTAAAACAACGTATTTTAATTTATTTATCCCTCTCTTCACTTTACCCCCTTTAATTTTAAGAAGACTCTAACTAACACTTAGGAGGGTTTTAGTTTACGCCCTTATGTTTATTTTTGTAGGATTTTTTCTTAGGGCTTATCAAAATTTTATCTTAGAGATGTTTTAAATTTAGGTTTAGATTTGAACTGGGCGACAATTAATTAGGGGAGTCATTTTGAGAATTTATTAAGGCGTTAAGGTCTTAGGGTCATCTAGGTTTGTCTCATCATCATCAATGCGACGTTCCCTTCAGGATGCACTACGTGCTCCAAGGGTGCCACTCGCCTCGTTTGCTTCTGTTGCGCAACGTGCCCTTCAGGATGCACCACGTGCTCCAAGGGTGCCACTCACCAACTTGTGTTTCTTTTGGGCGACGTTCCCTTCAGGATGCACCACGTGCTCCAAGGGTGCCACTCGCCAACTTGACTGATTGGTAGACATATATAACCCCTGGAGTCAACACTCCGCTAGGTGAACTAGTGGGAGACTAAGGGCTCTAAGGAATAAGGCCCCCTCCTTATTGTGTGCCCCTTAGAATCATCGTGAGCAACTGTCACAGTCCTCCCCCACGGCATCGTGGATCCTCTCGAACTAGGTAATCGTTAACCTACAGTTCGAACCACGGCGGGAGTGCTAGTAGGCTGTGGCAGGGCTGTTGTCCACACCTCTCCCTCAACCTCTCTAGAAATCATGTGTGGCCCCTTTAATCCATATGTGAGTCTGGTCGACAAGCTATCGTCAGCCTGAATCATCAACCATCATGTCAGAACATGTCAACAACATATCATCAAATCAATAAAAATATCACGGTACATAAATCATCCTAAATAGCACACTCCCTGACTCAATCCAGAGTCCAAGGGTTTCCACCGATGCCTCTGCATCCTCCAGGTCCAAAACCCTGCACACTCAATAAAACTGAGTCAATAGCACCTGTCTAAATCAAGTAGTCAAAACATCATGTCGTCTATAATAATGCATCATAATCAAGTATAAATGTATTAACATCAGAAAGAGTCTAGATCACTTGCGAGCAAGTGTCCTCAAATAATAATTTTTCTCAGTGCACTAGAGTGGGATGTTACATACACCCCCTCTTGGTATAAACTTCGTCCCGAAGTTTCTCAGTATAAAACCCGAATAAAAGTACCACAGTATCATAAATCTATCTATCAAACAAAAAGGGAAACTGTTGGCACATATCATATACGTCCTCCCAGGTCGCCGAGTGCGGACTATAACTGTCCCACTGGACCTTGACCTGATCTATTGTTCTACGTCGTAACTGTCAAACGCGATGATCTAAAATGCGGACTGGCTCAGCCGTGAGCGCTCCCTCATCTAATACCTGTAAGGAACTCATGTCAATCACATGCGTAGGATCACTAATATAATGTCTCAGAACAGATACATGAAAAACATCGTGCATATGCCTCAAAGAATCAGGCAAGGCTAATCGATAGGCCATGGGCCCCTTTCTCTCCACAATCTCGAAAGGTCCCACAAACCTAGGAGAAATTTTATCTCCCTTTCCAAACTTGATCGAACTCTTATGCGGTTTAACCCGCAAGAAGACTCGATCGCCGACCTCGTAGCTACGGTCGACTCGGTGTGCATCGGCATAAATCTTTTGTCGATCCTGCGCTTCTTTAATCCTTTGTCTTATGGTTTTCATTTGCTCTTCCATTTCTTGGATCGCTTCTGGTCCAACTAGGACCCTATCCTTAAGTCGATCCCAACTAAAGGGCGTCCAACACGGTCGCCCATAAAGGAACTCAAAAGGCGTCATCTTAATGGTGCTCTGGTAACTATTGTTATAAGAGAACTCTACTAGAGGCAAGAATTCCTCCCAAGGTTTTTGTTGGTCCATTACATACATGCGCAACATGTCTTCCAAGGTTTGGTTCGTACGTTATGTCTGTCTGTCCGTCTCTGGGTGATACGAAATACTAAAGTTAAGTTGAGTTCCCAAGGCCTCTTGGAAACTCGTCCAAAATCGTCCAGTAAACACCGATCCTTGATCGGATATAATATTTTTAGGCACGCCATGCAGCCTCACAATCTCACTGATGAAAACTCTCGCTATGTCAGGTGCCTGATACGTCGTACGCACAGGAATAAAGTGAGAACTCTTTGTTAGAGTGTCTATTAATAGAAAAACTGAGTCGTGTTTCCTTGCCGTCAGTGGCAATCCAACAATAAAATCCATCGAAATTACTTCCCATTTTGATTCCCGAATTGCATGTGGTTGAAGTAATCCTGTCGAGTGTCTATGTTCAGCCTTTACCTGCTAACACTCTAGACATCTAGCCACAAAGTTGACTATGTCGGCCTTCATTCCTTTCCAAAAGAATAAGGGTTTAAGGTCTTCCCTCATCTTCGTGACTCCTGGGTGAGCCATGTAAACCTCTGTATGAGCCTTTCTCAGGATCAACATCCTCAACTCGTCGTTTGGCGGTACGTAAATCTGACCTCTAATCCTTAATAAACCATCGCTATCAAATGAATATCCCTCATATCGTGGTACCATCATTGTGTTTTGTCCGATAAAATCCTCGACTTCTTTGCACCAGTCATCATCACGCTGTAAAGTGAGAATCTTCTCACGTAGATTCATTTGAAGAGGCAACACCGAAAATATGCGTGGCCTCCAACTCAAACCATCCGCCACTTGGTTCACTGTTCCCTTTATGTAAGTAATCTCAAAGTCGTACTCACTAAGAAATTCCGACCAACGTCGTTGTCGCGTGTTCTGGTCGTTGTGCGTGAAAATGCGTTGTAGTCCACAATGATCAGTCTTTAATTCAATTTTTCGTCCAACAAGGTAGTGTTTCCAAACCTTCAAGGCATAAATGATGGCTAATAAATCCAAATCGTGCGTCGCATAATTCTACTCATGCCTTCTCAGTTTTCTCAAAATGTAAGCAATCACTCGTCCGTCTTGCATCAAGACTCTGCCTAAACCTTCCTTGGATGCATTAGTGCATACCAAGAATTTTGCGTCCATGTCAGGGAGTTTTAGTATCGGCGTTGTGGTCAACAACTCCTTAAGCCTCCGAAATGCTTCCACGCATTTCTCTGTCCAATCAAACTTCTTGTTCTTCTTCTACAATTCCGTGATCGGATTTGCTATATTCGAAAAACCCTCGACAAACTGTCGATAGTATCCGGCTAAACCCATAAAACTACGCACTTTTGTGACATTCATTGGCGTAGGCCATTCCATAATATCCTCAAACTTAGCTGGATCCATGGCGATACCTTCATCGGAGATGACATTCCCTAAGTAGTGAATCCTCGATTGATAAAAAGAGCATTTGGAAAACTTCCCATATAATTTGTGTTCTCGTAAACATTGTAGTACCAAGCGGAAGTGCTCGTCATGCTCCTCCATCGTCCGAGAGTAGATCAAAATATCGTCAATGAATACTTAGACGAACTTGTCCAAGTACTCGTGGAACACCCCATTCATCAAACTCATGAATACCCCTGGGGCGTTTGTCAGTCCAAAAGTTAAAACAGTAAACTCGTAATGTCCAAATCTCGTCTTAAAGGCGGTCTTAGGGACGTCATCCTCCTTGATCCATAGTTGGTGATACCCTGATCGCAAATCGATCTTGGAGAACACCGTCACACCCTTCATTTGATCGAACAGATCATCAATTCTTGGTAAGGGATACTGATTCTTGATCGTAGCCTTGTTCAGTTGACGATAGTCAATGAAAATCCTCCACGATCTGTCCTTCTTCCGAATGAAAATAACTGGTGCACCCCACAGTGACACACTAGGGCATATCAGTCCAAGGTCTAACAACTCCTTCAGTTTCATTTTCAGCTCTTGCAACTCTGGGGTCGACATCCGATAATGCGTTCTCGCTATCGGTTCAGTCCCCGGTTTCAGGTCTATGGTAAACTCCAATTCTCTTTCCGGCGGCATCCCAGGTAACTCCTCTGGAAATACGTCCGCAAACTCCTTCACCACCGGAAGGTGTTCTAGACCTTCTGCTACTCCCTTTTGTTTAGCGCAAGGATCGCATAAAGCTTGCACCCCTTGCGCATACTCTTCCACAACTGTAAGGAAGAGACGAACCTCAGGGATACTCCCTAGTTCCATCCTACAATCACCCTTCTCTTTCCTTCATCATCGACCAAGCTCAACCTCTTCGTCTTACAATTGAGTATCGCCTCATGCGATTCCAACCAATCCATAACAATCATGACGTCATAAGATCCTAATATTGTGACGTACAAGTTGACACTCGTGACAAACTCTCCCAGGTTAAGGGCACAACTCGTAACCTTTCCTCCAACCTTTTGTTTGGCTCCTGAAGCCATCTCTACGAATCTAAACTCGTCCTGTTCGACTTCCTTTACCTTAATCCTTTTTAGTGCTGCACCAGAAATGAAACTCTCAGTAGCACCTGGGTCTATCAAAATTCTAAGGCTCTGGTCAGCGATAATACCTGTCGTCTCGAGCACAGTCGACTGGTGCTCTACTTGGCGGTTATTCATCGCTGCGTGAATCCGATGAGCCTTTCCCATATCTCCCACTGTAGTGGGTCCGGCTGATCCGGACGCTCTGGTCCTCTCCACAGGATAGTCGCGCTGGTAGTGTGGCTCCCCACACGTCAAACACCCCTTCTTCGACCCAGCAGTCCTGGTACCCGAATTAGAAGATGACTGCCCACCGGCCTCAAACCCTGGTCTGTTCTGCTGAACAAGCCTAAACTGTTCCTGCTACGGGCGACACTGCTGTTAGTGTTGTGGTCCTCGATAAGGTGTCCGCTGCTGAGGTGGCAGTCATCGATGTGTAATGAACATGGATCCCCTCTGGAAACCACGATATCCCGGCGTATGTCTCACCGGTGTCTGATGTTGTGGTGTACCAGAGGAACCCTGCCCTGCTAGTCTCGCTAGAGTCCTGGTCTTACCCTCGCTGATAAGCTTCTCCTCGGCTATGAGGGCCTTTTGGAAAACGTCGTGCAAGGTTTGAGGCATCAAGATCCTAACCTTTGCACGCAGGATATCGTTAAGGCCAAACACGAACCTGTTGACCTTGAGCTTCTCTGTGTTAAGGTGCGGAGCATACCGGAGTAGCTCCATAAAACGGGCCTCATACTCAGGCACCGTACGACCTCCCTGTCGCAATGCGTTGAACTCATTGAGCTGACGCTCAATGAATTCCTCTGAAAGATACCTCTCTCGGAACTGCTCCTCGAATAGTTCCCATGACATGTCTTCAATGGCCATGTTTAGCTATGGCAGGAGCGTCTTCCACCATAGAAGAGCGCTCCCCTTTAGTTGAAAGACCGCCATGCAGACCTTCATGTTGGATGTGTAATCGCGAAGTGCAAAGCACATCGCCATATTCTCCAACCATGCCTCGGTGGTTGCGCCATCTGGGGCACCAAAAAACTCAAGAAATTTCACCTTCTCGAGTTCTCGGTGAATGCTACCAGTAACGGCCAATGCGTGCGGCGGAACCTCTGCGGGTGCCGACGCCTTGGCCTCGTCTCTGTCCAATCGGCTGATCAGAGCATCGGACATGCACTGAAAGGATCTCATCATCCCAATCACATCGCCAACCGCTATCTTCTCCTGTCTGAGAACCTGCTCGCCTCCCTGGGGGTTAGACCCCTCAGGCATGGATGTTGATGGAGGCATCACGCCTCCTCCCCTAGCACCCCGTTGTCTGCCTCCGCAGTGTCCTCTAACCATGATAACCTACACACACACAATCAACTCAATCAGCAACAGAATAATCGAATATAATCATGTCAACAAAAGTCGTAGCGAATCCCAAGTCGCGGGTTGAACCGGCTTTGATACCATATGTAGCGACCTTCTCGTTACGACAACAATTCTGTTAACAGGTGCAATTTTTTTTGTGTGTTTAAGGTGAGTGCGTGCGTGTAGAAGTAACAAACACACTTGACTCTATGTCGCCACTCGACAACCAACAAGATGCAACCACAATGTTCATCACAAGAAGACTGAAGGCACTCAACGAGTAATTGCAAACAATATACGACCATAGGCATAAGGCGCACAACGCAACCAATTAACGACATACTGGGGGATGCACAGTAAGAACACAGAGGGAAGAATCCATGGTGGTAGAGTTTACTATTTCTGCATAGGAAAGCAGGGCGTTTAATCTTAGTTCTCTGCTCCGGAGAGAGAGAAGGTCAGATAGGCTCCTGGCCGACTGCTCAGGCAAAAACTAGCAACCTCCATTAGGTGTGTCACAAGAGTGGAAACCCTGGATTTAAAGGGCCCAAGACTCTTGATACGGCACTGGATTCTTTACACAGGAAAAATCACACGCACAGAAATCCCTGGAAAAATTGGAAAATTACGACGAACCACGAAAAAAGTAAAATTGACCACTCGCCCATCCTACCCTGCAAGGTTAGGACCTCCAAGACACATAATCAATTCTCAAGCCCAGGTTACCATAGATTTTAACCATTTAAGGTCTCAGAGATGGCGACTGTTCTGAGGAACATGGAGGTGTGTACATCCCGCCCGACACAAGCAGACCAAGCAATGCAAGACAACCAATTACAACCAAATCAACAGACAACCACGCCCTCTATGGAAGAAATAAGTCCACCCACTATTGAGACTCCATGAGAATAATTACAAACCGATTACTCCATTTGTTTTTCCTTAAACGGCGAGTTACCGACCCAGTCCTAAATAATGTACTTTAAATAAATTCAAATCCCCATTTGTTGAATCATAAAGATTGAGTGCCCTTAGAATTAAGGATCCTACATTCATACGTTGTCATGCATAATGAAATTACCCTAACATTACCCTAACACATCCAGGTCATCGCCTTCTATATCACAAATCATTCAATTAAAATAATAACATGACCTTACCTTTGTTTGTTTGTTATTAAAAACAATGGAGCTACCAAAATCTTGACCATGATAACCATGTATTTACTCTTATAATAGATTAAAACAATTAATGAATAATCATTTAATGAATAACAATTTATTATTAATGAATAACAATTTAATGGATAGAAAAACAATTAATGAATAACCAATTAATAACCAATGAATAACCCATTTAATAACTAATGAATAACCAATTAATGAATGACCAATTAATGAATAACAATTTATTATTAGAAACGCAATTAATAACCATGATGATTTTTTTTTCCTTTAACCATTATTACCATTAATGCAATATTACATTCACTAATGTCACTTTAATAATTATTACCTCATACATCAATATTCTTTAACCATAATTACCCTACAAGGTCTTAATTATTTATCAATAATTATCATCAGGTCATATTACTTTTAACCATCCTTTTTAACAATTATTTCCTAATTACATTGACAGTACCTTTACAATTGAACATTACTTTTTCTATTATAATAATCGGCAGACAAAATATAGTTAAAATAGGCATCCAACACTAGCATTCATTGTTGTATGATGACATAAAGGACCTCCCACCGGAATCAACGTTACCCTAGCTATCATAGTAAGGATAAATTATAATCACCACTAGATTACAGTCCAGTGGCATTCGCTACTGATTAGTTTATCGATCACTACAGCTATGATGAAGAACCATATATTAAAACGACAAAATTGAAACCAAATATTAGAACAGAATACTAAAACCATAATATTAATCAATAATATTAAAACCATAATGTTACAACGATAATATTAAACCAATATGAAAACGATAATCAACCATATATTAACACAACAATATTAACACCAGAACATTTTAAACAACAATATTAAACCCTAATATTAAACGATAAAAAGGTATTCCGCGGATTGGAAGGCCAGGATTGGGTTGCCTGCAGCTGAGAGCTGGCACCCATGCCTCGCAGCAAATGTGACAGAGGTGAATAATGGCAATACTGCCAGAAGGGACGTTCCCCAGGAAACACGCGGGCAAAGGCACACGTAGATGGAATGATTCCCAAGATCAACACAAAAACCGCGAATACCACCCAGCGATGAATCACAATCAAAAGAGAAAGGTGGATGGTGGTTTCCAGGTGAGTTAATGATGAGAGCATGGTCGGTTTCTGGATCATTTCGTCCATAGATAAACAACAAGGCAGAACGCAGAGATAAGAAGAATGCCAATCGCAGAGAATTTCGTTCACAGTCATCGAGGTAAACCACAATGCATACAGAAATAAAAACTCCCACGAAAATAATTCCCACACTGCAATAAACAGCACCCACAGAAATACACATATACCCCCTCTGAAATACGACTCACACTGAAATCAAACGCACCCGGTAATCAAAATTACTCGAAATGCCTTTAAATATACGATGGATGACAGCCAAGGAAGAAAAATGAAATGACAGTAAATTTACAACGAATGACAGCCAAGGTAAGAAAAAAATGAAATGACAGTAGTTTACAACGAATGACAGCCAAGGTAAGAAAAAACAAAATGACAGTAGTTACAACGAATGACAGCCAAGGTATAAAACAAAATGACAGTGAAGTTACAACGAAATGCCCACTAGGACGAATTGCCCACAGTACATGAATTCACCCACAGAGAACACAAAAACGCCCATAGAGAAGGTATCGCCCACAGAAATATCAGCGAATGCTATCCAGCAAGTGTTGGGGGTTTAACAATATTTCACAGAAATAGAGTGCAGGAAATCATCTGAAGGTGCAGAGATACAATCAACCTGTTCACCGAGTTAAAGACCATTGGCAAAGGATGAATCAGATAGGGACAGGCTCGCTGGTAAATAATACAAAGTTGTAAGTCTAGTGGTGTAAGCCCTTCATACAATCGACAGATTTGCAGAGGTTAAGACCATTAACGAGATAAATCAGGGTTTTCGGCAAGTGTTGGATAAACTTAACAATTCAAATCATCTAAGGGAACGGAAGACACAACAAATGTTATATAAAATTTAACTCCAGATTACCTTTTCAATACCAAGCAGATCTGCATCATAAATCCCAGTTGCATTCTATTCTACCAGTTTAAGAAATCATATCGTTGCCTTGACGTCGTCCTCGAATGGTCGTCCGCGCGCTCCACCCCGCTCCTGCTTGCTGACCGTAGAGAGCTCACCGGTACCTCCCAGCCAATCGCTAGGGGTACTCTGCTTCCCCCTTAGCCCCCCGTGCCGCAAAGGGGCCACACAAAACTAGAAGATAAGTCTAGCTTCTCAGCTCGCCTTGCAAGGCTAAGCTACCACTCAATCTGGGCTGAGAAAAACTCAACTCCTCACCAGAAATCAGTCAAGCCACAATCCGAAAGCGTAACGATACGCTAACTGTTCCCCCCTTTCTTCCTCATTTTCCCCTTCTTTTATAGAAATTTGAGACCCAGCTACCTTCCCTAAATCATTATTAATTTAAGTTTTAAAGACAATCCTCTAAAAATTCTCTGCCATCCAAGTGTCACTTATCCCCCACGTTTCTCCAAAAATTATTTTCTTTAAAAAAATTAAAAGACTCATTTCCCTCACCCACCTAGAGTCGCTCCTAAAATTACTCCTAGGTGTTCCTAGATCCCCTTACATGATTTTAATAACTTTCCCTAAAATAAGTTGCTATTTAGTTCATTATAGAAAGTTCTTAATTGTTGATTCCTTTTTGCTTTTTACCCTATGTCCCCTACTTTCCTTTATTATGTTTCCTTTATTACAGGTTTCCCTATTTCTATTATTTATTCCTTTGCCCTTTTTCTTTTTTTTTCCTCTTTTTTTTTTTTAACAAAAAGATAGATGCGCTAAATAATCCTTTCATTATATTTTTAAATTCATTACTTTTATACTCTCACACGTTTTTTGTTTTTTTTTAATTTTTATTCCTTTTTACAATTAAAACCACGTATTTTAATTTATTTACCCCTCTCTTCACTTTACCCCCTTTAATTTTAAGAAGACTCTAACTAACACTTAGGAGGGTTTTAGTTTACGCCCTTATGTTTATTTTTGTAGGATCTTTTCTTAGGGCTTATCAAAATTTTATCTTAGAGAGGTTTTAAATTTAGGTTTAGATTTGAACTGGGTGACAATTAATTAGGGGAGTCGTTTTGAGAATTTCTTAAGGCGTTAAGGTCTTAGGGTCATCTAGGTTTGTCTCATCATCATCAATGCGACGTGCCCTTAAGGACGCACTACGTGCTCCAAGGGTGCCACTCGCCTTGTTTGCTTCTGTTGCGCGATGTGCCCTTCAGGATGCACCACGTGCTCCAAGGGTGCCACTCGCCAACTTGTGTTCTTTTTCGCGACGTGCCCTTCAGGATGCACCACGTTCTCCAAGGGTGCCACTCGCCGACTTGATTGATTGGTAGACATCTATAACCCCTGGAGTCAACACTCCGCCAGGTGAACTAGTGGGAGACTAAGGGTTGTAAGGAATAAGGCCCCCACCTTATTGCGTGCCCCTTAGAATCATCGTGAGCGACTGTCGCAGTCCACCCCCACGACTTGTGGATCCTCTATAACTAGGTAATCATTAACCTACAGTTCGAGCCATGGTGGGAGTGCTAGTAGGCTGTGGCAGGGCTGTTGTCCACACCTCTCCCTCAACCTCTCTGGAAATCATGTGTGGCCCCTTTACTCCATATGTGAGTCTGGTCGGCAAGCTATCGTCAACCTGCATAATCAACCATCATGTCAGAACATGTCAACAACATATCATCAAATCAATAAAAATATCACGGTACATAAATCATCCTAAATAGCACACTCCCTGACTCAATCCGGAGTCCAAGGGTTTCCACCGATGCCTCTGCATCCTCCAGGTCCAAAACCCTGCATACTCAATAAAACTGAGTCAATAGCACCTATCTAAATCAAGTAGTGAAAACATCATTTCGTCTATCATAATGCATCATAATCAAGTATAAATGTATTAACATCAGAAAAAGTCCAGATCACTTGCGAGCAAGTGTCCTCAAATAATACGTTTTCTCAGTGCGCCAGAGTGGGATGTTACGATTGTATATAGTTTTATTATTTATTATACTTTAATAAATACTTGATCGACTTTAATCACTCTCTAACAATTTTGTAGCCTTACATATATTAATACAGACGAGTGTACAAATATGTGTACTTTTTCGATAATCAAACTTGTATAATTGTCTTCACTCTTTTACTTGTGTGAGCCCTTTTCTATTGTTGGTCATGTTCATGTTATTTGGCTTCATAAGGGACTTCTTCTTCTACCCTTATTAGATATCATGCCATTAGGCTTCATAAGGGTTTCTATCTTTACTCTTAATAGATCTCACGTCATTTAAAATGCAATGATCAAGGCATAAGAACTAGTCTCCTTGAGAGTTTCTACCTACCAGCTTATACTAGTTCTACTCTCTTCATGTTTCTTCTTGTCTAGAGCTATGAATTTGGAGAAATTGGTGTGAGCATCATTTTAGTTTTTGTGTTCTTCATCAACTTAGCACCACCTTGAATTACTAAGTACTTCCTTCACTTACTTTTCTAACTCCTTCATTATTGTAGCATCATTCTACAACTCCCTTCGCTAGTAGGAATCACACACACAACAACCTTTGGCCACTATCATGGGGTCAACGGTGCAACATCCCCCTTGCAGTCTCCCTTTGTCGTTGCAGGATAGGTTGAGGTATTTGTCTTGGCGAAGTGAGGGACAATGCCTCCTTATGTTAATGATAATTGGATTGTGTTTCCCTTTCTTTGTTTTCTTCTTGAAGGGTTTCCTTTGAATGTTGCAGATAGATTGTAGATAATTCATTCGCATCCCACTGGAGTTTCTCATACGCAGTCCAAAATGGCTCAAATTGGTGTGGATGAGAGGAATCAATAGAAGACTCAACTAATAGTAGTTTCATGTAGTAGATGACCCAAGTTATATAAAATATGGTGAAAGTATTCCAAGAGGATTTCCTATAAAATAAACCTCAAACAAACCAATTACCACTAAATTCTTTCAAGTTGGAAGATAAGGTTTATATTCCTAGGTTTGAATGTAGCTTCAATGGTGTGAATCTTGACTCTTGGTTGCATAGCCTCAACACATACTTTAAGAATCGACTTGAGATTACTAAGAAACATAAGATCCAAACCATTGAGGTCCATATGACATAACTACCCTAGATTGGTGGTAGAATCACTAGAACTTGTTGTGTATTGAAGAAAGGAAAATTGCTCACAGGGATGGTTTTAAATTTGCTATGTAGACAAGGTTCTACCCCACTAGTATCAAGCGAACCTATCGGCACAATGGTGATTAACTCAAATGAATACCAAACTAATGAGTCCTATGATACATTGAGTTGTTCAACAAGATTTACATCCAATGAGGAATTTCATATTTAGAAGACTTAATCACATTCAAGTTTATTTTTTGCATACTTCCTAGTGTTAGAACTGAATAAGATATGTTTGAGGTAGATTTGTTTTGGCCAAAGCATATAAAATAACTTTTACCATTAAAACCAAGTTTGGATCTAACAATATTGGTACTTTTCCCTCAAACTCTTTCGCCAACAAGCCTTTGTCCAACCCTAGTGGACAACCTAATGGTCTTGGAAAATCCTCTTCATTTTCTTGTGAAGGGAGATATTTTACCTATCATATGAATTTTTATCATTCCATTGATGAATGCATATCTCTTTAATTCAAATGAGAATCTAAGACTTTCCTCGTATAGAAACAATTGAAAGATATTGATATTCCCATTGAGAAACAACTTGAATATGTCAAGGTTACAGTTGATAATCCAGTGGCTTCAAATCCATGGTTTATTCATGTGACCAGGGACTATGCAAGAAGTCCAAATAAATCCCTCTCGACATTTTTTTTTGGGTAAAATATCATGTGTTTACTCTAATCATTGATAATGGTATAGTTAGAAGAAACTAGTATCTCTATAACTCATTTTTACTCATGTTTCTACTACATATCATCCTATCCCTTATCACCTTGGTTTGGTTAAGAAAGATGGGAATTCAAAGCTGGTAACATGAGCAATGTGTAGTCACTTTTGTCATGGGGCCCTTCTAGGACACTCTTCATTATGAAGTCACTCCATTGAATTGTTTCAAACTAATCCTTGGTTGTCCTTGTGAGTGTGATTGTTTTTTCATTCATGATGGGAGGCACACACCTAGTGAATTCATAAATATGGTTAAGTATACAAACTCACCTTTGCTTCTTCATTCTCTAGCATTCCTTTACTTTCAGGAAAGACAATAATAAAACAAGCCAATCTTCACAAGTTGTTATCACTTGGTGTTTTTTGACAAGCCGAAGAAGACATAATAGGGAAGATCCCTCCCTTAGATATTCAGACTATCATAGCTTCACATTTGAAGATTCTTGAAGAACCTGTAGGGCTATCCCCTCTTCATGCTTTCCAACACAACATTTATTTGGTTATAGGTTATTTAATTCCCATTTTTTTTTTTTGTATCACATCATCCCTATCGAGATTTCAATGATCAAGAAGGAACTATGAAAAATTATTGAATATGATAAGAGCTATACTAGCACTTCTCCTTATTGTTCTTCATTTTTCATTGTACCCAAGAAAGGATAAGAAAAATGGACATTATGCACATATTGTAGAGATTTAAACAGGACCATAGTAAAAGACCAATGTCCACTGCCTAGGGTAGATGTTATCATAGACCTATTGAAGGGAGCCAAATTTTCAAGAAGATCAATCTAACCATTGGTTATTATTAGGTACATATGAACTTTTCTTATTCTTGGAAAACAACTTTCAAAACCAAATATGTGCTCCATGAGTGACTAGTCATGCCCTTTGACCTTACTATTTCTCTTGCCACATTTGTGAGAATCATCAATGACATATTTTGATCACATTTGGATAAATTTATAATGGTACATTTGGATGATATATTTCTCTACAATAGTGGTCTGGTAAACCAAATATAGCATGTTATGATTTCTCTTGACCTTCTTTAACAACATAAATTGCAAGAGAAAAAGAAAAATTCCTGTGGGAAAACTTCGATTCATTATTTAGAATTTTTTTTATTGGCCACATTATCATGCCTATTGATCCAACAAAGGTAAAATTCATGGTTTTTCATATTCTCAATGCCATATTTGCTTCTTATGAAGAATGAAACACTTTATTTTCCATATCTACATTTTGGGTCAATTCTCCCATCTTTGAAACAACCTACAATGGTAAATCAAACTCCTTTCTTGATTATACATTAAGGGATGGATTTCTACAAATGGAATCAACTTTTAGTTTAATTCATTTATTATGCTTCACATTCATCCATGAAGAACATTTATCTTCCTATGGTGCTCATTTTGGCACCTTGAATAATATACAACACTTATAGGGATTTTTATTGGCCTTATGTCATGAAGCATGTGGAATATATTATTATATATTTCTTATGTGGTCAATCTAAACCTTCTAATAGAAATATTGGCTTGTACAAACCACTTCCCATTACCTCATGACATTGGAAATCCATATCCATGGACTTTATCATTGTCTTTCCCACTACTCTTCAAAAGAGTGATTGTGTTTTTATTGTTGTGTGTAGGTTTTATAAAATGGCTATCTTAGTATCTTGCAATAAAACTATATATGTTTCCAAATATGTTGAATTGTTTTTCTAACAAGTATGGTGTCACTTTGGCTTACCACTCAGTATCATATTTGATTTTGACTCTAGATTTATTAGTTAGTTTTTGAGAACTTTGTGGAATATTTTGCATTTTTAGTTAAGGTTATTTACATTATTTCATCCACAAATTGGTGGTCAAATTGAGGTGGTAAATTTTTCTTTATTTCAAATTCTTTTCATTTATTACCAATAGAAAAACTAGCGGTACGTGTATCTTCACATGTTACAACATAGCTATAATCAAGATCTCCATCTCTATACATGGTGCTATCCAATTGAACTTTGCTATGGGTATCAACCACTTTCTCCCTATCAAACTCCTGTAGATATACCCACAACCTGTTCCTCTCATTAACTACATGAACAATTAAAGGTTCTTCTTTTGTTGAGAATTTCGATAAAGTACATGCACATGTTAATGATACCTTATTGAAGACTCAAGACAACTACAAAGGAATTTCCGATCAACATCACATCCCTCTATATTTTCATATTGGTGATAAAGATTGTCTCTAATTGGAAAAACAAAGGTTTAAATATTAGTTCAATATCATAACATCAAACCTATTTAGTATTAGAGGCTTGTACCATTTTGTAGTGAATTGGGGAAAATGCATTTCGGTTGGATTTTCCTTCTTGACTTGGTACACATGATGCTATGAATGAAATCCAAATCAAGATTTATGAGATAACACATTTGGAGGATGAAGTTGTTGTCTCTAATCTTAATTAAGGACACCATTCCAAATTTTCAATTTCCTTTGGACGATGATACTCATCTTGATGTCCACATGCTCACCACTCAAAATAAATTCACTACCACTTATAAAGTTGGTTGCAAAGGTTTATTTCCAACTCATGACAACTAAATTTCCCAATCAACATTTTAGCAACACTTCCCACTTCTACCAAAGAAATTGGTGATAATATTCCCGAAGTAGGGAGGAAACAAGAGAAATAGTCCCATGGACTATATATTTTATTTTATATCCTCGTGTATTACACATATCTCCATGTACTTTCTTATAATATTTCATATTCTCGAAACTTTCTTGTAAATATTCATTCTCTTAGAAGCTCACTTTATTGTACTTGAATGGAAACTTGGTCAACTTTGATCATTCTCTTGAAATTTTGTACTCTTATATGTAGTAACATATAAGAGTGTATAGATATGTGTATAAGTGAATGCGTGAAGATGGGTTATTATATTTCTTGTTATTTGGCACTGTAAGATGAATTTTTTATTGGTTCAAGTTGCAACTATCATAGTTTATATATAAATTTGGAATTTCAATTTGCAGCGAAAGGATGTTTATAGAAAATTTTATTAGCTTCATACTTTTAGTTTTTTTGAATTTTTTCATCCACAATTTAGGTCAACTTAAAAAAAAAAAATTAGTTTTTCCTTAATACATTCAAAAATGGATAATCGACAATTTTTGTAAACTCCAATATTTTTAACATTAAAGTATCAATTCGGAAAAAGAAATACACTATAACATTCTAGATAAAATGTAAAGGTGCTCTAGTGTTTTTTCCTAAATGTTTTCAAGGATGAATATTTTATTTTTATTTATTTATTTTTAAATTGGACTAATTAAAACTAGCCTAAAGTCGCCACTTTTAAAGAGGACACAATATAAATAACCTTTTAAAGAGGACAATCCAAGGTTATGTCAATTGCTCTTTTCATATTTTTCCATTGTGTATTTTTAAGATATTGAATTTTAATTTCGTGGATATGAAACATGGATTATATATATATATATATATATATATATATATATATATATATATATATGGGAAATCATAATGAAATTGAGAAGACTTTATATGAGAAGAACGTATATTTGATGGTAAATCTAATGGTGTCATTTTTTACAACAAATATTTAATATTTTATAGGGTGCTCACCTTCTTGTGGAAATCTTAGAAAATTTAAAGTTCCAAAGTTAATTCTTTTCTTCAAGGAATTTCAAAACTTACGATAGAAAAACTCTTTTGACACAATGTTACACCACGCATTTTTTGTCAAAAAATTGTGTTGACTCATATTTCACTTAAAAATCCTTTTCCATAAACCTCCACATGCACCTTTTGTTTCAAAATCATTATCCATCTTCATGGATTCAACTATTTCCAACAATCTTATTTGCATGCATGTATTTACTCATTACTTGTGTGCGAGTTATTTCCTATTGTTGGTAGTGTTGATATCATTGACTTAGTTTTCTAATCTTAATTCCAATGAGATAAAGAAGACCCAAAATGGTGCACTGAGCAAAAAATTATGATCTCGATAAGGCTCCTCGTTTTTTTGAACAACTCATATTTGTCTAGCTTAGTGTTACCTCAGTCCCAACTTCATGTTGGGGTTAGGGTTATTGCATATTACATTTTTCACCTCTTAGGAATTTTTCATTATCATAAAATGATGGTTTAGCCTCTTGTTATGGGAATTTTGTGAATGAGCATAAATTTAGAACTCTTCTTAGAAATAAGCTATTGCCATTATAGACACTATGTATTGCTATGTACTTTGTATTTTTTTTAACCATTGATTAATTAATCGATTTTAACTATAATACTTTGTTTTCAATATTATAGATCTTGTTTTCTCTCTGCAATATTGTGTGTTCTTTCATTTCATTCTCAATCCAACTCTAAAAATTATTAAAACCACTCATTGCTTCTTTGGATATATATTATAGAGACCACATATATGACTCGAAAATGTCCCTATTAATGTCAACAAATTGGAACTTTTTGTGACAAAAAAAATGTTCTTATAAACTACAGGATAATGGTTAGTGTGAGGAACCTGAATATCACAAGGATGGAAAATACGAAGCTATGGGAGTTTAGAAGGAGAGTGGAATCATTGCCTAGTTCTTTTGGGTGAAATCAGAGAAACTAGGGGAGAAGGAGAGAAGAGGAAAGAGGAAGGAGGATACTAGATTAATTAAGGTTTAAGAGTGATGTTTAAGTGATATATGGATATATATTAATTATTTATGTCATGATCTTGATTAGGTCTTGAACAAGAAATAAAAAATTAGCTAGTGAAATAAAGGAAAGTTGGTTTATTCCCTTTTGAATTTATGTGAACTAATTAACTAAATGTATGAAGTGAAATAGAGCTAAAAATATAGATTATACACCTTATCTAGCCCTTGATTCAATGCATACACAACAAATAACTAACATTAAACTAACTAAATCAATTCAAATGGTGAGCAAGAAAACTAGGAAAGGTATTAGGGTTTATTAACCACCCTAAGGAGGTCTAAGATCTTATCTAGGTTTTGTAATAAAATGGGCTAACTAACTAACAAGAATTGAAAGATACTTCATCTTACGAAAGGGAGCATATAAAATTCAACTAAGAAAGGGGATAAACCCTACTTAACATAATTGAATGTGATGGCATCCTCCTTCAAAATAAGCTTAGAAGTGACATTTCTAAATATAGTGGACAAAATAAACAACAAAATAAATCAATACAACATATACATATATAAACCTAAATGAAAGTATGATTATCCATATCCACTTAGTAAGGAGGTTTCTTTTTCATTTATAATCAATGTTGGAACTTCCTTTTATGTGGTGATGTTTATTGGCCAAGAATACAAGGAATACGTGGATACAAAGACATCTTAGGAGCAACGAATAAATCCAACAAGGAAATAGTAGGCTAGAAAAGAGGAGAACCTATTAAAGAATCCTCACATTGGTTGATGGCTAAAGGAAACCACAAATATAAGTAACCCAAGACCATGAGAGAAGAGATCATGAGTATTACCTCACAATTTTTATGCCAATACAATAGAGTTTTGAAGAGAGAGAGAGAGAGAGAGAGAGAGAGAGAACTTTGACAAGAAATAAATGAGGGTAGAAAGATTTTGGAACACCCTAAGGAAAATATATATGGTTCCCTTTTTGTTGGAAAATAAGGTTCTTTTTAAAAAAAAATAGTATGGGTTTTGACCAAGAAACTGTGAGTCCCACAAGCCTACTACATGTTATTCTAGGAAAATTCCCTCTTTGATCTACAAGTCATAGTAAACAATGGTGCTAGATAAAACAAATCTTACAATTCACACCATGCTTCAAGACTAATGATGAGAAAGGAGAGTTTGACCAAGTAGACCCCTTGAAAAGAACGCCCAAACAAATTTTGGAATGTTGACACACTTCCAAATAACTAAAGAGAAAATCAAATACATAAAGCATGTGAATGATCCAATGGCCTAGAAGATGTTTCACATGGATAACCCAAAATATCTAGTAAGTTCAAACATCTGATCATAGGTAAAATATGAAAGAGGAAAAAGGAGAGGAGATGTTATCATAGCATTAAATATTGATTGGAGGGGCCAAAATCATGCACTTAGAATATGGAAACATGACTAAAAATAAGGAACTCCAACACAAGTGAGTTGTCACTAAGATAAATCGAAAGTACTTGTTTTCATCCACATGAAGGATGTGTATAGAAAGCATGTGATGAGTAACTCACACAATGACACCCTAAGTGGGTATGTATATGGCTAGTACATAGTGAGAATACACACTATGTATTGTGAAATTCACAGTATGTATTATGAAATTCACACTATGTATTGTGAAATTCACAATATATAAGTTAAATTTTTACCATGTTGTAGAAGAGAAGAAATGTGTTTGGATTTCTGTTTTGTACAAAACTATCTTCGAGACCTATTATCCCACCAATTTCATCCACCTAGGAATTTTATGTGATTTTAACCAAAGAAATCCTATAACTTAATACACCCATTGTTGGGGAATGAAATGGAACACAATATGAAATAGAGAACACAATACTGTAGAAAATCAAAGAGGGACAAGAAAGTTTGAAGAACATAGGTGGCATCTAGTGACACTGTTATATCCCTTAAGTACATAATATTGTGATCAGAACATCACAATGCATATTTATCATCATTTCATTGCATTATAATGACCCAAGGGGTCTTCTTTTATAGTCTCAAGATATAATCGACTTCCACAAAATATGAAATATCTTGTCCACTTATAATCATCAATGCTTAGAGTTGAATCCACAAAAACCACTCTATCAAGTCGGCTTGATAGGACTCGATCCAACCGATTATCTATCTAACTCGTAGTCTATTGTAGGGCTAGTCGATCCACCACCCAAATATCTTCGATTGTTGGTCGACTGTCCGACCGACAGGCGTGTAGACTAACTCACTGATTAGTGTGGTGTGTGGCTCGATCACTTGACCAACTGTGTCTAGTTCTAGGTTGACCTCTCGACCAACTGAACCTAGGATATGTGTGATGAACCATCAATGCTTGATGTTACAAAACCCATTACATGGGTTAACGGTTCATTGCATAACTTAAATCATATTTGAGAAGTAGGCTAACCATATCAAGGGTCACACAACCTTCTCTTTTAGTGGTTTCACCATCTCAAGGGCCATGTGATCATCCCTTTATGTAGTTGCATAGACGTTTTGGGATTCCTTTAATACTTATGTGACCCTTGTAAACCTGTGATTTGTGAATTTTCATGGAACGTCAATTCTCAAGGTCACCTAAAATGGTGAGAGAATGAGTGTAGGTCTATTTCTGGTATTCCTTCTGATCAATGGAAGGGTAATTTTCCCTCCTTTGTGTCTTCTTAGGAACATGGGAACATGTGGGATCCGATGCCTAAATGATCTATAAAATTTCATGGATATTTCACTTGAATAGTTTGTCACAATAGATCTTATAATATGATGAAATATTTATTTTGCAAGTTCATTTCCTTAGATATTAGATTTATTGTGTCTAGATAGTTTCTTGAAATTATTGTTACATTTTATTTTGGTCACCCCAGTGATCCACTGACAACATGTGTTCATGTTCCCAGAAAAGATAAAAGAGTCTTTCTCCATGAGAAAAGTGATTGGCTTTCCCTTCTCAAAAACCACATTAAGGAAGGTCGTTGCACTCTACAAAATGCATGGGGTGCGACGATGCCTGATCGTCGCCTCCTGATCTAGAGTTGTACTACAATGTCTCCATAGGCTGCACTATATCTAGGGTGCGATGATGCCAAAAGCTAAGAAAAAGTCAAACTTCATGAAAGTTCTAGAAGGGGATCTTCTAGAAGATGAGGTGGCCTCCGACCAGTTTGGATCTTACTCGCTTCTCTGATTTGGTGGGATCATCCTAATCTCATCATACATCTCTCCTTCACACTATATAAGGATGGATCTCTCATGGGAAAGGCTAAGGTTGAATAGGCTAATATTTGTATGAAGAAATTCTACTTCAGATTATTCTTGAGAGCTTTTCTTTAGTTCTACAAGCTACATGGTGGATCTTGTGTGCTAGAGAAAAGGACCATTGAAAGGGGACCTTGAGACATCAAGGCTTTGTTGTATTCTCCACTTTCTATTAATATGATACAACAATATGATTCTTTCTGATAAAACCATTCTTTTTTTATTGTATGATTCCTTGATCACATACATAGGTTCTTTTTTAGTATATTGTATTGCTTTCACTTTGTTGGCCTGTGTTCCTTTACAGGTTCAATATTGCATGAGCATTGGAATGGAGCGAGGATGGAAATGGAAAGAGGAAGAGACATTTAAAAGGTATGTTGCCTATCTCTTGTTAACTAGTAAATCCAATAGTAGAGCCTAGGGAAAGGTTTATATTATGTTTTGTTTTGTTCTAGTTCTGGGTGGTACTAGGGAGATATGTTTATGTCTGCACTTACCGATTAGTCCAACAAAAAAATTGGCAACCATACTGGGGATATGACTTTTTTTTGTTTTTTTGTATCTTACTATCCTTTAGCCCACCTTCCTTTAATTAAATTCATTCTATGATTGTGTGGGTGATCCATCTGGACTCTCTAGGTCTGAAAGTTCAGTGAAATTTTTTGTCTTTATTCCATTTTTTCCTTAGTTATAGAGGTCGTCTCACTATGTCCTATAGACAACCTATGATGATCCTCTGACATCGTACTATGTTGGTTTAGACCAGGGCGACGATGTCACACTGTACCCACTTAGCAGCCTGTGACGACCCTAGATCATCGCACTGTGCTCACTAGGCAGCCTACGACGATTCATGTAGGATTTGTTGGGGAGAGACAACTTTTCTTTTTTCACCCAGTTTTTCCTCAATTGCCTAGGATGAACTTATGATACCAATGTCTGAATGATTTGTGACTTTAAATCTTGCATATGATTGATTTTCAATGATTGAAAGTTTTTCTTTATGAATTTTGCAAGTTTTGCTTTTGATTTTTGTCACAAGGATATAATCTCTGGATCTTGGTCCTGAGTGCTTGCTTGACAAAGAGTCTTTGATTTGTTTGAAGTTTTGGATTGTTTTCACCTTCTAGATTTTTTATAGATTGACAAACATTTTGAGTTTTCTTATCTTTTCATTTTTTTTTGCATAGTGAGTTTGATTTGGGAACAAGGTTGTGAGTGTGTTAATTTTCTTGTATTACATTTTCTTCCCGGTCTTGCATCTATGATCTAATTTGAGAAAGGAAGAACTGAAAATCATTTTCTTTTCAGTAATCTTTTATAAGAATTTTTGCATTCAAATATTTATAAGAGAAAATTGGAAAATTTTGTGACTTTTGATTGTTTGGAATCTTGTTCATTAATGAATTGAGAAATTGTGTTTCGTAGATTTTGTACTTCAAAAAGATACCTTCTCCATACTGTAATTAGATTTCATTGAATTGAAAGATTGCACATTCATCTCTTATTGTATTTTATTGGTTCAAGGTCATACATATCATCAGTTTCATCTCCATCTCCTTTTTGAGTAACCTACAACCTCTTTAAAATACAACATAATATTAAAATTTATTAGTAAATTTATTTTCTAGAAATTATTTACACCAACATTATCTAGGGTAGTGCTTTGGAATAGGTTGAAAGGCACACTCTCCAAAGAATTAAAACACACAATAGTATCTTGTGATATGAAGAGTGTCAAATCTGCTTGCTACATTTTTTCCTAGGAAGCCCTTCTCACAAAAGGGTCAAACCTGAGGTCACATTAAGACTGGAAGAGTTACTCACCCTTATTTGTTGGTCTTGGTGTAGAGATTGTGCATATTATTGGGGGTCACTTGAGGGTATACCCATGATTATGTGTGGGAGCCTCTCGAGTTGATTTCAGGATAGATACCTTGCCTTTGCACATGGATCAGATTGTTGATTGCTTCCTTAGGCATCATTGGAGTAATTGGTAACCTTGGTGGCCTATGTATTTAGGGTATTTACATGAGTTTACTGTGGAGGGGAAAGTCTTCACAGTACCTGGAATTGATGTTGGACAAACTCACTCGGGCTCCTTGGAGGGTATACCCACGATTATGTGTGGGATCTTGCACCAAGGCGTAAGTTCGTTAAGTAGGTCGTCAACATAAATTTTCAACCCACTTATCCCAACCCCTTCTTGTCTCGATTTCGTGACGTTGGATTTCATCTCCAACTAGTGACTTCAAAATAAGAAGGTTTGTTTTCTTGGTTTGATTTCTAGATTTTATTAGTGTGTGTTGCTTGTTTCTCTAGTTGGCCATAGATTTTTTCCATTCTTTATTTGGTGCGACCAACATAGGCCTTTGTCGTTCAAGTAGGATACAAGGACTACCTATGGAGAATACAATGATTACGTCCCTTTTCTTCCTAACTCACTAGAAGGCTCTCCTGTGAGAGAAGTCAATAACGAAATAGCCTCTAAAATTGGGAGTATGAATTCTTTAGAAGAATTCATAATTTATAACTCTTTAGAAGCGTTTAGACTTCCCGAAAACCTGTTATTGAGTGTGGTACAAGACCCACAGTTACTCTGAATTAATTTGTCGGGAGACATTGTTGCTGACGAATATATTGAAGTACATACTAGACCTAACATAGATTCTAGTGTGGATGATCCATTTTTTCAAAGTGCGTCGTTTATAACCCTGATTCATATTGCTGGAATTTTCAATCCTAGCTCTGTCCCTCTCCATTCTTTAGGACATGATATTTTTGAAAACCTAGGAACGAGTTCTAATCGAACTATGGATTCACAAATGCCTATGACGTCTACCACTTACACAGTGCATTTGGATCATTTTACTGGTATGACCAATAATGTCATCATAGTTGCAGACCAATTGTTGGTTGGTTCTCACTCAATCCTTCCTCTACAGTACGTTGGATCTACCATGGTCTCACAAGATATACCTTTTCTTCCAGAAATTTGATGATATCCCAAGATCCTATTGGAACAATTTTTCAGCGTAGATCAAATCCTTCACTTCCCCCTGAGTATAACACTTTAAATAATTCCATTGTTAATACTGCCCAGAATCCGACCAGAGAGTCAAATATTTTTGTTCCACCTGGGTAAAATTTTGCTGCTGGTTTTGTCCCTACACTTGCCCAGGTTCTCTCCATAGGGTCATACATTCCCCTCCTCCTTCACCTGGAGGAGCTCATCATCCTGGACCTAGTAGCTCCAATCAAGTTGGAGGCACCAGCCATATTATCACTTCTGGTTTTCAGATTCCTGTTGGAGGTCAACCTCAAGTTGGAGGTCAACCTCAACTTGGGGGGAAATCTCAAGTTGGGGGGCAAATTCAACTTGGGGGGAAATCTCAAGTTGGAGGCCATAACCTAGTTTATGGCCAAAGTATACCTGTGTTACAATATCAACCTTGGAATCTCCCTTTCCAAGAGAATCCACAACTGTCTAGGGGGAAACATCCTCAAGTTAATTCTTTTGTACCCCCTAATCTCGTACAACTGTATCCAGGTTCTATGAATCCTTCTTGGGTTCCAAATTTGCAGTCCAATGCTCCTTTTCAAGGAAGCTTCCTTAATCAACCATATTTTTTTGGCTATACGGATCCAAAACCTCCACAGCTGAATCTATCAGGATTGTCTAACTATATGCAGACTGCTTATGGTCCTACTAGTATACCTACGGGATTACCTCATCAAAACTACCAGTTTCGTCAAGTGAATAGATAGTTTCCTTTTCTTGCTACCTTGGATTTACCGGATTTATCTAGGATTCTTTATGATCCTATTTTGCACTCTCCTTACTCGCTTGTCATCCCGACCAAACTACCATATGACATTCCTAAGTTTTATGGTTGACTTGGAGAAGACCTGAATAATCATGTCATGACTTTCCATCTTTGGTGTTCATCTAACTCATTGATGGATGACTCTATAAGATTACATCTTTTGCAATGAACTCTTACGGGTTCGGCTGCTAAGTGGTACATCAAGTTACCGTGAGGTTTCTTTAATGACTTTAATACTCTAGCCATGGCCTTCTTAACACATTACTAGTTGACAATATGTTACAAGACACGAACAAAAATTTTGAGTTCTTTTAAACAATCCTCTTCCACTCACGCTTATGATCATATTCATGAATGGAGGAGGAGAAGATGCTTAATTAAAGTTCCTCTTCCTGACTAGTTGTTGGTTGAGTGGTTTACTAAATCAATTATTGGTCCTATAGCCCGTGACATTTCCATGGGTGGTGTTTTCACTGAAGAGAAAGTGATTAGTCGTGCTCATTACTTAGATCTCGTTTATTCGCAAACGGGCACTTTGTATGACCTAATCCCTGACGCTCCTCGTCTGTCTACGAATCCTACCCCAACACCTCAAGTAGCTTCCCACGTTGTTGATGGAATGATTGGCACTTTTCATGTTGAGACTCAGTCTAAAAAAGCCAGTCACCCCAATCCCAAATCTAATACTTCTACTGTACATAATACTCCTAATCTGACTCCTTCCCCCAATAAAACATTTGATGTCAATTTAGTTCAATCCACATCTACCGGTAAAAATAAAAATAAAAAGAAAGGGAAGGGTAGGAATAAGGAAGATAAAAATAATAATCCATAATCTGAGAAAACTAAATCCCAACCTATTGATGATAAGGACAAATGCAAGCCTGGTTATCCTTGCCTTACCTATGGTGACGATCACTACACGAACGATTATCCATGACATTCTAAAGTTACTAAGTTCCTCCAAGGAACTGGTACTTTTTCTACCCCTGCCATCCTGTCACAACCTTTCCCTGCTCAACAGCAGGCCAAAATGGTCATTCATTACCAACCCTCTCCCTCTACCATGTCTTATGTGCTTATGTGTACTGGTGACTCTAAAAGGAATGATGTTGCAATCACAACTCGATCCAAAGATTATTCTTCTTCGAAGGAAAAAGTGGATGATACACCACCTACGTTGGTTCAACCTCCTCCACCAACTTCACCTCCAAACATTCCTCTTCATCTCGAATGACCAGGCCTAGATGCAGTCCTTCGTCCTCCTCCCAAGGGAGTTGTTCTAAATTTGTCCTTTAATCCCTATGTACGTGTTGCCCAAAACTAGAGTATTGTAGAAGACCTTGTGCAAACACCCTCTGTGATGTCAGCTCTCGAAGTCCTTCAAAGTTTTCCTGCCCAATGAAAGGCGTTGTTGAAAGTTATTGGTGGAATTGATCCTACCGATACTAATTTAATAATCTTTGACTTGGAAGATCATACTCCAAGTCTTCCTCCTCCGTTAGCGTTCCAAATCAATGTTGTTGTGGAAAACAAGAATATTTGTTGAACCGTGATTGACGAAGGAGCCTCGACTTGCGTTATGGTTGTTACTTGTTGGAAATCCATTGGCTCTCCTACCTTGACTGAGTCACGCAATACTCTTAAAGTGTTCAATGGCACATGATTCAAACCTTATGGTGTTCTTCCTTCGTTTTCTATTAAGTTAAAAGGTAAAGCGGTTAATGTCTAGGTTGAGGTATTTGATGCACCTCTTGATTATAACCTTCTGTTTGGCCATAGATGGATTGATTCCATGTGCGCAATTGTTTCCACCCTTTTCTGTGTTTTACAATTCCCGCACCAAGGAAAGGTCATTACTGTCGATCAACTCGACTTCTTTAATTCTGATTCACATACTAGCAACATTCATTTTATATCGAAAACACCTCCTGGTTATGAGAATGTTGGTGTGGGTCTTCTTAAATATTCAACATTGATGGGTACTTTCCCCATTCCTCCACCCAATATTCCTCCTCCTTTTTTCTCCTCGATCAATATAATATCAACTTTTGTTAGTGAAACCCCTGATTCTTATGACCCTTGGATAGTACCTGACCCTAGTGATTTCCATCATTATGGTGACATCATGCCTTTAAGTCTGGTGGAACTAGCTTATCAAGCTATTCAATTGACAACTTCTCCTTCTCTTTTTGACACGTCTCCCGATCCTTTTCATGTGATCCTTCCTAATGATGAGATGATCATGGCGGTCATGTCTATGGAAGAGACTCTATGGGAAAATGGGAATCATCATTCTATTCTCTTTTTGGAAACCGAGACCATAGAGAGCTATCAACGGATTTTGACATCATCTACCATTGTTGTTATTTCCTCTATTCCTAAACCTACACACAATGTTTTGTACAAAGGGAACTTGAGTAATATCTCCCCTACTATCCCTCTTGATATTTCAATCAAACCCAGAGTCGTGGAAAATGTTCATATCAATGCTTCATGTTTTGTTGAAGAAGTCTGTACTTATAAAGCCCTTTTCCAAGAATTCCACGACATTTTCTCCTAGAGTTATGAATAAATTCCTGGTATTGATCCCGATATCATTGTGCATGAAATGAATACATACCTAGACGCTAAACCTGTTCGAAAATGACTTCTCCCAGTGCACCCATGCAAAGATGTTGTGATTAAGATTGAAGTTGAAAAACTTCTTAAAGCCGGTTTTGTCTATCATGTGGCGTTGACAGATTGGGTGTCCAATCTTGTTCCCATTACGAAGAAGCAAGGCACGATCTGTATCTGTGTTTATTGTAGAGATATAAATAAATCTTTTCTGAAGGACAATTATCCTACCCCTTTTGTTGAACAGATTGTCGAGACTGTGCCGGGAGTGAAATTTTCTCTTTGATGGATGGTTTCTCCCGCTATAATCAAATCAACATTTCACTCCTGAAATCAACACAAGATTGCTTTTATTTTCCCTTGGGGAACCTTCTCTTATCAGAAACTACCCTTTGGTTTGAAAAACGTTGGAGAAACGTTTCAACGAGCTATGTCTTATGCTTTTCACAATATTAAGCACATTGTGAAACCCTATTTAGATGATCTACTGATGCATTCTATGTGTCGCCAAGATCACCCAACACATCTATGGGCCATTTTCCTATGATATTGTTATTATTGCATAAGTTTGAATCCTCACAAATGTATTTTTTGTGTGGAATCCAAACAACTTCTAGTTTTTATCATGTCGATACATGAGATTAGGTTAGACCCCTTGAAGGTTGAGTAAATTCTTAATCTACCTCCTCCTTCCACACTACGCCAACTCCAAAGTTTGCAAGGGAAGGAAAACTTTTTACGTCGATTCATTCCAAATTACGCTGAATTAACGAAAGGATTTACTTGGCTCCTGAATAAAGGTTACAATTTTGTATGGGATGACGCTGCAAACAAATATTTTGAGGCTTTGAAACTCACCTTAACCCGTACACTCCTGTTATTTCCTCCGGATTATAGTTGAGACTATTTCATGTACTTATTTGCTTCAGACTCTACCATTGTTATGGTTTTATTCCAAGAGGATGATTCACACGATGAACATGTGGTATACTATTTGAGTCAAAGTCTCACTACCACGGAAACCAAATATCTACATGTGGGGAAACTGGCCTTGGTAGCTGTTCAAGATGTTCAACATTTTCGTCACTACATCTTATCACACAAAACCACTGTTATTTACAATTGAAACCCCATGCAACACATCCTTACCCGACAATTGATGGGGGGAAAATACTCTAAATGGATAGTTATTCTCCAGGAGATTGACTTGGAGTTTGAGCGTGCTAAGTCCAAGAAATCCTTGGTGTTTGTCGATTTGATTTGTGACCTTCCCTCGACTGAGACAGAAACTGTGGCAGAGGATTCTTTACCTGACGAATCCCTCTTTCTAATCAGTTATGATGACGTATGGTATGGATATATCATCATCTATCTCGAGATGAAAAATTTATGGCCTGATCATTCCAGTACAGATTTTCATCATATACGGTATCAATCCAAACAATACATTATTCTTGGAGATACCCTTTACCATCGTGGTATTGATTCCATCTTTCGACGATGTCTCACTTACGATGAAGCTGAGAAAGCTTTGAATGGTTGTCACTTTGGAGCATATGGCAGTCATATGTCTAGGTATTCCACTTCCCAAAAGATCTTGTGAGCTAGTTATTTTTTTCCTTTGTTGTTTAAGGATGTAATTATAGTTGTCCAGAAATTCCATGCTTGTCAAACCTACAACAACAAGATCTGATCTCACCCTTCTCCTCTTCACCCTGTAGTTTCTGTTGGTCCATTCTCCAAATGGGGAATTAAATTCATGACATGTAACCCTCACTTTGTTGGGGGGCATGGATATGTTATTGTAGCTATGTATTATTTCACTAAATGGGTCGAGGCAATGCCTACATTTGATAACACCAGGAAAACTGTAGCATTATTCATATTCAATCATATCATTACTCGGTTTGGTTTCACTCAAGATATCATTATTGATCATGATAGTCATTTTTGTAACTTCATGATGTCTGAAATTACTGAGAAGTTGGTTATTCGCCATGAAAACTCAACCCCCTACTATTCGCAAGTCAATGGCCAGGTCGAAGAAATCAACAAAGTCCTTACTATGATGCTTTGATGGATGGTAGGAATTCATAATTCGAATTGGAATACGATGTTGTTCTCAGCATTGTGTGCATATCAGACATCCATTAATTTTTCCACAGTATTCACACGTTTCCAGTTAGTGTATGGTATCGAAGCAATTTCGCCGATTGAATGTGAGATTCTGTCTTTGAAGCTAGCGGTCGAACGTCTCCCAAACACCTCGGTTGAGGAGGGATTCCTTTTGTATCTGATGCAATTATATGAAACCCATCATGATGTGGCTTTATTTATTGAAACTCATAAAAAACACGTAAAATCTCAATATGACAAGCATGCCAAACTGCATGTTTTTTCTGAATAGTTCTTCTTTATGAGAAAGATCGTGATTTACTAGGGGCCGGTAAATTCGAGCCTATGTGGCGGGGTCCTTATAATGTAAAACGAGTATTGGATAAAGGGGCTTATGAACTAGTGGATTATGATGGAATTATTTTGAGTGAACCCATAAATGGGATTTACTTGAAGAAGTATTATGCTTAAGTTATTTTTGCATGAGTGTTGTGTATTTTTATGTATTATACTCTTGTGTTCTTTTTCATTTTTGGTTTTTTCCTTACGATTGTTTGCCTTGCATTGTGCTTGGTTTCTAGATGTTGGTGTCTTCACTACCCTACATTGGCTTCATTGATGGCACTAGTCGCAGTAGTCAAAACTTAGCATCTGTTGCTTGGGAAATCTATGCACCTACGGATGAAGTAATCAGTCTACATGGTGTTTTCCTTGGTCGTGCAACTAACAATATCACGGAATACAGTGCATTTATCGAGTTGTTAACTGACTTTGTTTCACTTGGAATCCCTCATCTTATTGTGCAAATTGATTCACATTTAGTAGTACTACATTTGAGTAACGTTTATTCTATTCGAAGTCCTACTTTGCTAAGGGGGTATTTATGAATTTGCCTCTTGGAATGTCATTTTGATTACATTGAATACCAACAAATTCCTATATGTCTAAATACATTAATAGATGCATTGGATAATTATGTGTTAGATAGACATTTGAGACATTTATAAAATCCAATCACACTTTGTACATAAAACAAGTAAGCTGGTAGAAGCCTTATATATATAACAATAAAATTTTACAAAAACGTGTTTTTGTTCGAAGACCAAAATGTCAAAAATTTGAAGCACATGGACTCATATACAACAAGCATCACATATTCTTCTCACTATAACACGCGATTTTCCATGTTACTCTACGCAATAGTTGACTGATGGATGCAGACACGCCCACTGTGTGGCATTGATAGTGCCTAGGAATATCATCTATAGTGGCATCAGGGATGTTCATAGTGAGTCCCTCCTGGTTCTACTCTATGATCTCAAGATTGGTAGCAGCCACTCCTGCTACGACACCTCTTTCCCCTTGTCTCTGGATAGGGGATGATCCTGGTGGACGATAAGGTCCCACATCTGCAGTTTTAGCGAGCATTTGATTACTCTTTAGGCTTATAAAAAAAAACATTTAATATCATTGAAAATAAAAAAAAATTATATAAACAAAACTTCCTTCTTACCTATGTCCCCCCATTGGGAACCTTTGAGAAGATCTAAGTCAGAGTCTCCATGGAAATCCAACCTGTCATATGCGTAATCATCGACCATGAGAATCTGAGTCCTCAACCACTTGAAGAAGACATCGTTATACCTGATGATATGACCACCTCCATGTCGGGCCATGAGGTCTACCCACCTATTCATCTTAGGATCCTATGGAGCAGGTAGACCCCACTCTACCTACAATCATAAGACCGGGACCCTCTCTAGGAAGAAGGATACCAAAATAGAACCATATCTGAATTTTTTCAACCCACCACTTCTGCACTTGGTAAGTTGTTTCTTCATACTTTTAAGGACCCCTTCGCACCAGTTGAAGACTCAGGGCTCCAGACACTCCAATGCATACTGAAAATGGCTCTGCAGAGCCATGTGGGGAGTTTCACTCCCTTCCATGCGAGTAATAGTATAGAGGATAGTCCATAAAGGAAAATCACGAACATCCCTAATAGTGACCTTGCCGCTATGTTTCTAGGTTCCCATAACACAATGCTTACGGATGTAGTGGTTCATAGGCTCGCCGCCACCTTTGCTACCTGTAAGTGTAACTCGTGAATGTTGGCAAGATAGTCCTGTTAGGAAATAGATATCCTCAATATCTATGGTGAGTGTGTGGTCACCCAAATGAAATTCTTGCTCTTCCACACTCCACATATGAACCAGGTACTCAAGTAGTCTCGGTTGGGCCCTCATGCCCTGAATCTTGAATAATTTTAGTAGCCCACACTATCAGAGGGCCATCACTGTTCTTAGGTCATTCCCAATGAAGTAATCATCCTCTTCATGCTCTCTTTCACACCAATCCAACATTTTTACTGTGGAAAACCTGACAAGGGACCATAAGATGACTTTAGAACCATAATTTTATTTCCTTGGGGTTTTTTACATATTGAGTTCATCTTTCAAAATTTTGGGTTGCAGTCGTCTCAGGCTAGGGTGTTCACACAGAGAGAATTCATTGCCCCCTAGCTTTAGGATCACCTACGACGATCTTAGATTGTCTCAATTCCCGATAGGGGCCACCTGCAATGACCTCAACACATGGCTAACCCCCAAAAATCAACCCAAAACAACATTTTTAACCAATGAAAAAAAAAATTAAAACCATACAAAGATGAAGGAGAAGGGGATTACCTCTTTTGCGAAGAAAATTCATGAAATGATCCCCTGACACTCTGCAGTCAATAGTTGATGATCGAGGTGAAAAAAGGTCTTTGGACAATTTTTGGGAAAAGTTACATATGAAATGGTAAAACATGGTTTGTTACCTATTTTATTAACTTTTATTACTTTTCATTTGTATTTTATATTGTTTTTTATGCTTTATCCAAAACCTAAAGTTCTAACAACTTTACAAGTGGTTGATTTTCACAAATTGAGAAAGTTTAGAGGTGAGACGTTGGAACAAGGGTCCAATTTTTTGGTTTGTTTTTATGAATTTGTCGCATGTACAGATTCTTTTTAGGGTTTTTCAGGAAAAACCCCGAGCTTATTATTTGTTCTTTTTTGTGCTCGTGAATCAATGAGAATGTAACCGAGTATACTTTTTTCACTTTTTCGGACTCGTAAAGGTTATATGAAAAAGGAACCCCAGTGGAGTATTATTTAAACTCTCTTCAGACTCTCTAAATGTGAAAAGATGGTTGAGCAAACTTGTTATTTTCACGCTCGTAAAAGTATTTGAAGAAAACATATGATGAGTGGTAGGTTATCACTTTTTCGGTCTCGTCATATTATTTTATGAAAAAGGACCTGTTGGAGTTCTCTTTAAGTGTTTTTTGAACTCTCTAAAATTGAAAAACCACTGAGTTTTCTTTCCTTGGACTCACTAAACAAACATCGAAAGACCCATATGGGACTGAGCCACTCCTTCTTAGGGTTCATTAAACATACTTTGAGGGACTCATCCAAAGGATGAGCTTACATCAAGGGGCATATGTTATCCTCCTCAAGCTTGCATAAAAATAAAGAGGTACTCTCCAGAAATGGTGGGGGGAAATTGGGAATTAAATGTGTCTCTGTATTCATGTTATTGGTAGAAATAGTCTCTCTTGAACATGACACCCCCTTCATCATTGTGTCCAAGTTGGGAAATCCATTCGTCTCTCATTTGACCATCCACAAATTCATATGTTGGGTCCTCCTTGAGTGAATTCTTCCAAGACCATTGTCATGTCATTCATATGTTCAAGAGAAGTCCAACTGAAACAATCCCTTTATAGAGTTGACCATCTGCATTTATAAATTTTATACCATGTCTACCTTCCCTGAGTTAGTTCCAAATCACTTCATACTCTGATCTACTTCAAATCTATTACTTATTTTGTGTCATTGATGGGTGATACATCAAGGCCCTCCTGTGATGAGTTTTTTCCCGTCGACTTCAACACATTATCCGGGAACAAGAATTAGAAATCATTTAGTACCTTAGAGCATGCATGCCTTAATGACAATTTTCTTCGCTTCGAACAGTGGGTTCACATCATTGACCCATGATTGGGAGACTCCATTGAGTGTTAGACTTCGGCTCATTTATTCACATTCATTGTATTTTACTAGGGTACCTTGGGATTCATTGACATCAATGGTGATCTCCATTGCACTTGCTAATGGTTTTGATTATTGACCGGTAATCAAGTGGTTTCTACCATGTTCGACTTTGACACCTGTAATCACATGATTATATTTTTACTTAAGGATGATGGAAATGAAGACCGTGGATCTCATCATTCTGATCCAGGTTGTAGCGAAGTATTCATGAATTAGTTCCGACACATAGATCCATTGTGTATGTCTCGTGGCTGTGTCCAAATTTTGAATTCTTTAGAGAATAGATCCACAATGTATTGTTGGTGGCTATGTTGATTCACAATGACATGGATCCACAGTGTATATTTAGTGGCCATGACTCACTTGATATTTTCAATCTGAGTATGGGAATTCCTACCTCAGACAATGGTAAATTATTATGTTGATGCTTGATTGTTTGTAGGTTCTCAATCGATGTGCTCCTTGTTCAACACACGCATCCTACAAAGTATTTCAGTTGTCTTGAGTTCCATCTTCATACTTTGGGGGGAATTTTGTTACATATTATTTTGGTCACCCAAATGATCCACTGACAACATGTGTTCATGTTCCCAGAAAAGATAAAAGAGTCTTTCTCCATGAGGAAAGTGATTGGCTTTCCCTTCTCAAAAACCACATTAAGGAAGTTTGTCGCACCCTACAAAATGCATGAGGTGTGATGATGCCTGATCATCGCCTCCTACTCTAGAGATGGACTGTGATGTCTCCATAAGCTACACTGTATATAGGGTTTGACGATTCCAAAAGATAAGAAAAAGTCAAACTCCATGAAAGTTCTAGAAGAGGATCTTTTAAAAGATGAGGTGGCCTCTGAATGGTTTGGATCTTACTTGCTTCTCTGATTTGGTGGGATCATCCAAATATCCTCATCCATCTCTCCTTCAAACTATATAAGGAGGGATCTCTCATGGAAAAGGATAAGGTTGAATAGGCTAAGATTTGTATGGAGAAATTCTACTTCAGATTATTTTTTAGAGCTTTTCTTTATGTCTTCAAGCTACATGCTGGATCTTATTCATTCAAAGGCTGTGGAGAAAAGGTGTGTGTGTTAGAGAAAAGGTCCATTGAAAGGGGACCTTCTGATATCAAGGATTTGGTTGTATTATCCACTTTCTATTAATATGATACAACAATATGTTTCTTTCCCATAAAACCATTCTTGTTTTATCGTATGATTCCTTGATCACATAGATAGGTTCTTGTTCAGTATATTGTATTGCTTTCACTTTGTTGGCTTGTGTTCCTTTGCAGGTTCAATATTGCATGAGCATTGGAACAGAGTGAGGATGGAAATGGAAGGAGGAAGCGACATTTAAAACATATGTTTCTTGTCTCATGTTAACTGGTAAATCCAATAGTTAGAGCCTAGGGAAAGATTTATATTTTGTTATGTTTTTTTCTAGTTCTGGGTGGTACTAGGGAGATATGTTTATGTCCACACTTACCGATTAGTCCAACAACAATTATGAAAATAATTTAAATATGAAAATGAAATAAATGAGAAAAATAACACACCATCCACACAAATCAACATAAGATATATTTCGGGAAACCTAACACGAGAGAAAACCTAACTAGAAGGTGAGGCCTATGCTCTAATCTCTTTTCTTCAAATGGAAATACAAAGAAAGAGACACTCACCATGGAGTTTCTTTTGACACTATAACTTGCATGAATTCTACATAATCTCTCCTCCTTTTCATGCTCTCAAAATACTACTCCTATATTCTCTTCTCAACTATAGAATAAATACCATCTAAAATATTGGAACCCTTTCTACTCCCAGTGGCCTGGTATTTAACATAAGCCAATAAGTGTCTAGGGTTAGGTTTTTGACTTCCGAAACCCTTCAATTAGTGATAAGGTTTTTGACCTTCTAGAATATTCTTGAAAATACACTCATGGCTAGCCCCACATGTGTGAGTAGTGGGGGATGATGTGTCATCCACTCATACTATGGTGGTCAACTATTGGTTGTGGAGCCTGATTATCTTCCTGATTTAGAGGTCTTTTACTTTCAGTCGTGTTTATACCCCATGAAGTATTTACACCCCAGAAGTATGTACACTCTTCCACACGGGGGAGTGCAGAGGGGGGGTACCCCCTCTGCGGGGTCTGGGGGCAAGCGGACCCATAGCAGGGGTTCAGGGGCAAATCCCCCAAAGCAAAAATTGCCTTGTAAAAGTATATTGTAATTTCATTGTAAATCTGGACCATTCATTATAGGGTCCTAGATCAAACGATAGAGGTTATGTTAGGTTTTTTTTCCCTAGAAGGAAACCCTCTTTTATGAGGGAAATGTATTGCGGCTATGTATGTTTGCAAGTATTGTATTCTGAGAGAGGAGACTGTGAGAGAAAGAAGAGGAAGTTACAACGGGTTTTGCTATAGGTTGTATCCCTTCATTTTGTTGGATAATAATAAAGAAAGGACCTAGCAATTTCTCTGGTGGACGTAGCCCACACTGGGTGAACCACGTAAATCTGTGTCTCTCTTGTATTGTGTATCTTTTGTGTTTTATTTCCGCATTTGTTTTATTTTATTGCTCCGCGGTCCTGTTTTTTCTAACATCAACCAAGTAGGTTAACTTGTGGGAGTTAACTTGGCATACAATATTTTATTGAGGTGATTAATGAACTATTGGATAGGTATCAATGTGTAGAATATGTTTTCTTGGTCCTATAAAAGTTTTAGACCAAAATTTTGTTTGATATATCAAAATGAGCTCGGAATATTTCAGATGGTTTCAAACCCCAAATTTCCAAAATGGAACTTGCCACTAAAATGACCTTGCAAGTTGATTTCTCCAAACTTTTCCACCTACAAAGTACCGAGATAGATGAAAAATTGTATGTTGATCCAATCCGAATAATACCTCCCCATTTAGGAAGGCAATTAGTCCCAAAATTATTTATTGAATGATGTGAGAAACAGTTTCCTCTACCTTCTCCCTAGAGTACCATTTTTATTTACCTAGAAGTTGTCCTTTCAACCCAATCTTCCAAAGGTCATGTTTCCTTTGTCTTTTAGTTTTGGACTTCTTACGAAAAACTGTGTTTTTTTCCCTCTCTTCATAAGCATCTATTATTAATTCCTCTGTGGTAGGTAGGAACTACTCCCCCTCTTGATCCAACATGGAAGGCTCATAGAGTTTCAAAATATCCACATTCACTACTGAATAAATACACATGTATGGGGGTAGACTGAGTCTGTAGGTGTTATCTCCCACCTTATCCAATACCTCAAAAGGGTCATACCATAGAGCCTTGATCTTATTACCATGACCTTGTAGTCTTTCCTTGTTTAGATGTAACCAAACTTTCTCTCCCACTTTAAATGAATTCTCAATTTTGTGTTGATCATGACTAACCTTATACTTTTCCTATGACTTGTTCAATGTCTAATATTGCAAATGGATATGTCTAATATTTTCAATGAATTAATATTCTCTCAATTCTTCTCTTCTGATGTGTTCACTCGATCCTACTTGTTTTCCATAAACAAAATCCAAGGGAGAAGGAAAAAAATACCCAAATCGAGTTTCAAAAGGGGACTTACTAGTAGAACTCTAGACTGATCTATTATAAGAGTGTGGAATATAGATTAGATTTTCATCCCATACTTTGGATGCTTCTAATTCTAACCCCTCAAAAGGTGCACCAATTTCCAATTGATTACTTATTACTACCCATCTATCTATGGATGGAATGTTGTAGATATCTTCAACTTCATGCGCATATTCTCCCAAAGTGTAGTCTAAAAGTCACTAAGAAATATGGTATCCCTATTTGAGATGATGCTCCTTGGTATCCCAAAGTGAACCCAGACTTGTTCAAAGATCATGTTTGTTACTTCTTCTCCTTTGATGGTATTTTTACAAGGTATAAGAATTCACATCTTGTTGAACCTATCAACTACCACAAATAAATAGTCATGTCCCTTCGTAGTTGTTGGTAAACCTTCAAAAAAATCCATGGAAATTATTTTCCAAGTTCAAGAGGGTAAAGGTAAGGAATGGAATAAACCTTTCTTTCTATTTTTGGGATTGTTGGTACAACAAAGTATGCATCCTCTATTCTACCAAGCTACATATTCTTTCATTCTAGGACAATACACGTACCTTTGTAATTTAAAAACCATCTTCCCAACACCAAAATGCCTTGCAACCTTAAAGTGTTACACATTATTTTGGTCACTTTGGTGATGTCACTACAGTTATGTGTTCAGGCTCTCATAAGGAATTTTTTCCTGAGAAAAGTGACTATTGTCTTCTTCCACAAAACATATTTTTAAGATGAGTTCGCAGGCTGACTATGTTGTAGGGTGCGAGAATCTTGATTCTCGCAGGCAACCCTATACCTAGCCTGTGAGGTGTTCGCAGTCTGCTCTATAGGTAGGGTGTGAACTTGTTTTGAAGGTTAAAAGGAAGAGGAAGTTATGAAGGTTCTAGAAGAGTATCTTATAGAAAATGAGTTGGCATTCGCATGGTTGGCATCCTACTGACTTCTCAGATTTAGTGGGATCATCCTCATCCTTTTAACCATCTCTCCTTCTCCTATATAATGAAGGGCTTCTCAAGGAAGAGGTTAAGCAAGATTGAATGGAGAATTGATGAAAGAATTGTGTGAAGAACCCTATTTGGATTGAAGCTTGAAGACTCTATTTGTCTATCAAGATGTACTGGATCTTCTTCATGCAAGTGTAGAGAAAGTGTGTGTGTTGGAACCAAGGACCAATGAAAGGAATCTTGTGAAATCAAGGTGATTTGGTTGTATCTTCTACTTTCATTTAATATAATACAACGACATTTCCCTTTCCCATAAAATCACTCTTATTTTATTGCATAACTCCTTGATCATATGCATAGGTTGACATTGAATATACTTTGCTATCTTCACTTTGGTTGGTTTGTGTTGTCTTCGACCTGATCTCACAAGAGAACCAGAGCGAAGTAGGAACAACAGAGACCTAAGGAAGCGATATAAAGGTATGTCACTCATTCCTTCTTGGTAGTAGATTCAATGACTGCAACTTAGAGAAAGAGTCATGTCCTGTCCTGTTTTGTTCTAGATCTAGGTGGATATAGGGAGATCTGTTAGTGTCCGCATATACTGATTTATCCCGTAACAAAATTGGCGACTCCAGTGGGGATACAACTCATTTTTGTTGTCTTTTGTTGCCCATTTGATCTTGGTCTACCTATTTGATTGTCAACCAGTCTCTGTGTATGTAGGAGACCCTTATAGACTCTCTGGAGCTAGAAGTTCACTCAAAATTTTTGTCCCTTTTCCAAATTTTCATAATTTACAAACCTTCTCGCACTATACCTCTTTGTAGCCTGCGAGAACCTTTCATTTTTTCACCCCACTGTTCAGTCCAGTGTGACATCCTCGCACCCTGCCAGTGTCCAGACTGCGAGAATGCCTCATCCTCACAATGTACTCCACTACTAGGCTATGAACCCATTTATAAAAGTTTTGGATCAGGTCTTCTTGCCTTATTTGATGCCCAGATTTGTTTGTTCATTTGGGAAGAACTTCTTTTGCCAGTGTTTGACTGTTTCTTGACATCAAATCTTGCAGTCAATTAGTTTTCGGAGATCAAAAACTCTTCTTAATCTTTTTTTTTACTTCTCAACCTTTTACCAACAAGGGTATAATCTCAGATTCTGAGATCTAAGTGCTTGTTTGGTCAAAATTCTTTGATTGGTTTAAAATTTGGGATTATTATTTCTTTAGATTGCTTGTTGCTTAGAAAAGTTCTTTGTCCATATACATTTCAAGAAACTTTTTCTTCTCGATTTTTATTTTTATCTCCATTGAAATATTTGATTTGAGCATTTATTGAGTATTGTTTTTTCTTTGGTTGCTTACCTTTTCTTATCTCCATCCCTATTTTTGGCTTCTAAAAAAAAAATTAAGTACTGTTATTTTAAGCAATCATTCAGAAAATATTGGCATTAAAAGAGAAAAAATAGTGAATTTACGTTATCCATGATTGTTTGGTACTACATTTGAAAAGAGAATTGTACATCGTAGTTTGCATTGTTCCAGAAAAACTCCTTTCTCCCTGTTGAGGATAGAATTCATCGAACGAAATTTTGTATCATTCATTTTTATTTACGCAAAGTTGGGTCTAAGTCTTACAGAACCTTGGTTTCATCTCCGCCTCCCTCTTGAGTAACAACAGCCTTTAATAATATTGCAGAATTTTTAAAATTCAACTAGTAACTCTTTCTAGGGCTCTTTTGCACCAACATTAGCTAGGCTAGAGCTTTGGAATATGTAGTGAGACACACTCTCTAAAGCACAAAACACACAATAGTATCTTGTGATAAGGAGTGTCAAATTCCATTTGCATCATTTTGTCCTGGGAAGCCCTTCTCACACAAGGGTCAAACCTGAGGTCGCATTGAGATTGACAAAGTTACTCACCCTACTTTTTTTATCTCGGTGTAGAGATTGCACGTATTATGGGGGTCACTTGAAGGTATACCCACAATGATGAGTGGAAGCCTCTCAAGTTGATTTCGGGCTAGATACCCTGCCCTTGCATGTGGATCGGACTGTCGACTATTTCCCCAGGCATCATTGTTGTTTGTGGTAACCTTAGTAGCCTATTTTCTTAGGTTCTTACACAAGGTCATTGTGGAGGGGTAAGTCTTCACAGTACCTAGAATCGACATTGGCCAGACTCACTCGAGATATTTGGAGGGTATACCCACAATTATGTGTGGGAGCTTGCACCAGGGTGTAAGTATGTTAAGCAAGTTGTCAACGTAACTTTTCCACCCTAGCCCGGCCCCTTCTTGTATCGTTGTCACAATGTTGAATTTCATCACCAACTAGTGACTTCGTAATTGGAAGGTCTTGTTTGCTTGGTTTTTATTCCTAGATTTTACTAGTGCATGTTGTTTGTTTACCCAAGTTGGCCATAGAATTTCTTTCGTAATATTTTAACTCGATCACAATTGACCCTCCACGTCGTTCACATAGAATGCAAGGCCTACCCCCAGAAGATCTGGAAGTTTCTCAACCCTTTCCTACCAACTCACTGGAGGGCTCTCCTCCATAGAGTGAAGTCCAAGAGGTTGCCACTCCACAAGTGCAAAAAACTAACTCTTTAGAATGGTTATGAATTACCAATTCTTGAGAGGACTTTTGAATTCTTCCCAACTCTATGAGACGTATTGTTCGAGTGAATTCTTCCGGAAAAATAGTTGTTGAGTCTTCTAGATTACCAACCAGACCTTTCACGGGGCCTGAGGGTCAAGATCCTTTTTGGAATACTAGCATTTTTAGACGGGATCTCTTTGGCTTGGGAGCAGGCGTTGATATCACTCTCACACCTGAGATGCCTGAAACATTCGATCCAGATGCAATACCTTTTACTATTGCCTATTATTTTCCTGGTTCAGATGCTTCACCAACCGACCACATCTTGACTATCCCCCTACAAATGGTCCATTACACAATGGTCCCAGATACTACGCGTCCTCACACCAGGATTATGGTGGCTATACAAGCTCCCATTGGTAGGCTACTTTCACCTAGATTCACCCCAACACTTCCCCCCAAATATCATGTGTTGAATGCTTTTATTCCCGCTCCTACACAAATCCCATCCGGGACTCCTGGAATTTCCACTCCTTCTGAGAACCATCTCATTCCTGGTTTCATTCTGACACTTCCTCAACCCCCTTTTAGAGGACCTCTTCCATTCTTTATCAGAGGCACCGACCCTAGTGGCACCATCCCGTCTTTCACACCTAATTACCAGATTCTTGTCGGTGGACAATTTCATCAAGGAGGCCAAACCCAATCCCCTTTTGTAGGACAAATCCAAATTGAGACACAACCCCTGATCGGAGGGCCATCCCCACCTACCCCACCCTATGGAAAAAACATACTTCCATCCTTGGCCCAGTATTGGAACTATCTTATCCAAAAAAATCCTCACTCGACTGGGGAGCAACAACCTCAAGCTAGCTCCTTCATACCCCCTAGTATAGCCCAAGCATATCCAGGTTAGTCCAATCCTATTTGGGGATCGAACACTCAACCCCATGCTCATGTTCAAGGGAACAACCCCAACCAATGCAACCCTATAAATTACCTGCCTCCACACCAACAACCGAATCTACCCGGATCTTCAGATTATATGCCAATTTCTTATGGTCCTACTAGTATACCTATCGGGCTCCCTCCCCAAAGTCACCAGTACCCACACGTGAATAGATAGTTACCCTTCTTAGCCACCCTGGACCTCCCTGATTTTTCAAGAATTTTAAATGATCCGATTCGTCACTCTCCTCAATGGCCCATGATACCGGCCAAACTACCATTTGACATCCCTAAATTCGATGGTAAACCAAGAGAGGACCTGAACAATCATGTAATGAATTTTCACCTTTGGTGTTCATCCAACTCTTTGATGGATGACTCTATTTGTTTATGCCTTTTTCAGCGAACTCTCACAGGTTCTGCCGCAAATTGGTATATAGAATTACCACAAGGCTTCTTCACTGAATTCAACACCCTCATTATGGATTTCCTCACCCACTACCAGTTACCAATCTGTTAAGAAATGGGAACCGAAATTTTGAGTTCTTTCAAACAAACCAAAGCCACTCATATCTCTGATCACATTCATGAGTGGCGACATAGATGACGTCTCATCAAACTCGAAATTCCCGATCAGTTGTTGGTAGAGTTGTTCACGAAATCATTCTTGAATGACATCGCTCATGACATCACCATGGGTGGAGTTGTCAAAGAAGAATAGATGATTAGTCGTGCTCAATACCTTGACCTCGTTTACTCACAAATGGGTACTCTTTATGACATACTCCCTGACTCACCTCGTCCTTCTACTTCTGCTACTTCAACTACTCTTGTTGCTTCTCATGTAGCTGATAGTGTGATTGGCACTTTCCATGGCCAACCCCATTCCATCCAAGCCTCTATCAACAACCCCAAATCCATTGCTTCTAATGTTCAAAATGCTCTGTCTCCTACCCCTCCCACCGGTAAGACTTCTGAAGTGAACTCTGTTCAATCTACCCCTGCTGGAAAAAATAAATCCATAAAAGGGAATGGTAAGAACAAGGAGGATAAAAATAATCTGCAATTTGAGAAGACCAAAACACAACCTGTTGACGTTAAGGATAAGCGCAAACCCCGATACCCTTGTCTTATCTGTGGTGATTATCACTACACTAAGGATTGTCCAAGATGAGCCGAGGTTACTAAGTTCCTTCAAGGGACCCCAAAACTGCCTACTCCAACCATGTTGTCACAACCCTTCCCTTCTCAACAACAGGCCCAATTGGTCATTCATGATCAATCTTCCCCCTCCACTACATCCTATGTCTTAATGTGTACAAGTGATTCAAAGAAGAATGACATCACACTTACCACTTGAGCCAAAGATTATTCTTCCTCCAAAAAGAAGGTTGATGAAATACCTCCTTCGTTGTTCCAACCATATCCCACGACTCCACCTACCAACAATCCTCTTCATCTCGAACGATTGAGCCTAGATACAGTTCTTCACCCTCCTCCAAAGGGTGTTGTCCAAAAATCTTCTTTCAATCCTCCTGCACATGCTGCCCAAAACTACAGTATTATCGAAGATCTGGCCCAAGCACCATCCGTGATGTCATCCCTCAAAGTCCTTCAAAGTTGTCCTATACAACAGAAGGCACTATTGAAAGCTATTGGTGGAATCAACCCTACCGATACAAATTTAATAATTTTTTACTTGGATGATCACATTCCAAGGTTACCCCCTCAACTCGCATTCCAAATACAAGTTATTGTCTCCGACAAGAAAATTTGTAGAATAGTTATTGATGAGGGTGCCTCGACATGTGTCATGTCTATTACCTGCTGGAAAGCCATCGGCTCTCCTCCTTTAACTGAATCCCACAATACGCTCAAAGCCTTCAATGGCTCTGGTTTTAATCCTTACGGTGTCCTCCCTTCATTGCCTATTACGTTAGAAGGCAAAAAGGTCAACGCTAAAGTGGAGGTATTTGACGGTCCTGTCGATTACAACCTTCTACTTGGTCATAGTTGGATCGATTCCATGCGTGCAATTGTGTCCACTCTTTTCCGTGTCGTATGTTTCCCACATCAAGGAAAACTAATTATGGTGGACCAATTGGCCTTCTTTCACTCTGATGCACATACCGGAAATGTACCTTTCATTGCAAAAAAAACCCCTGGATATGAGAATGTCAGTGTCGGTCTTCTTAAAGATTCCTCTTTGATGAGTACTTTTCCCATTCCACCACCCAATGTTCCACATCCGTTCTTCGCCTCGATCAATATGATTTCCACCTCTGTTCGATAAACCCCTGTGTATTACGACCTGTGGATAGTACCCAAGCCCGGTGATCATCATCGTTATGGCGACCAAATGCCTTTGAGTTCGGTCAAATCCGCTTATCAAGCCATTCAATCTGCATCCCCTTCTACCCCCTCTCTTGGTGATTTATCTTTGGATCCATTCTGCGTCATTTTTCCTACGAACGAGATGATTATGTCTATTATGTCCATGGAAGATACCCCTTTGGATGATGGACATCATCATTCCATCCTCTTCCTAGAACAACAAACCATTGAGAGTTACCAAGGGATCTCAACCCCGTCAACCGTTGTCGTCATTTCTACCATTCCCGAGTCTACACACGATATGTTCTATGAAGGGAACTTAAGTAATATCTCACCCACCATCCCCCTCAACATATCCATCAAACCTAGAGTTATCGAAAATGTGCATATCGAAGCTTCATGTTCCCATGACCAAGTTGTCACCTACAAGTCTCTTTTCCAAGAATTTCATGACATCTTCGCATGGAGCTATGAATCAATGTCAGGTATTGACCCTGACATTGTTGTACACAAGATTAAGACATACCCAGGAACTAAACCCATCCGGCAATGAATTCATCCGATCCACCCACGTAAAGAAGCCACTATCAAGCTTGAAGTTGAGAAACTTCTCAAAGATGGCTTTATTTACCCTGTGGCTCTAACTAACTGGGTTTCCAATCTTGTTCTAGTTAACAAGAAACAAGGTATGATCCACATGTGCGTTGATTATAGAGACATTAATAAAGCTTGTCCTAAAGACAACTTTCCTACCCCCTTCATTGACCAGATCGTTGATGATTGTGCCGGAAGTGAAATCTTCTCTCTGATGGATGGTTTCTCCAGATATAATCAAATCAATATTGTACTCGCAGACCAACACAGGACCGCTTTATTTGTCCTTGGGTCACTTTTGCCTAGCGAAAACCTCCCTTCGGTTTAAAGAATGCGGGTGCAACTTTTCAACGTTCTATGTCTTATGCCTTTCATGATATAAAGCACATTGTGCAGCTATATCTCGATGACTTACAAGCTCATTCCATGCACTGTGTAGATCATCCAACACACCTTTGTGCCATTTCCTTCGCTGTTGGTTTTACCATATATGCTTGAATCCCCATAAATGTGTTTTTTGTGTAGAATTTGACCGACTTCTAGGATTTATTGTTTCACGTCAAGGGATCGGGGTAGATCCTTTGAAGGTCGAGACAATTCTCAATCTCCCTCCTCCTTCTTCACTTCGCCAGCTACAAAGTTTGCAAGGGAAGGAAAAATTTCTACGTCGTTTCATCCCAAACTATGTTGAGTTAACTCTTGGTTTTACTCGACTGCTCAAGAAAGGTTCTGAATTTGTATGGATACAACTGCCAACCAAGATTTCAATTCTTTAAAACTGACCTTAACCCGTACCCCACTACTTTTCCCACCTGATTACAGTCGATATTATTTCCTGTATCGCGTAGCCTTAGACTCTACCATTGCTATGGTTCTAGTCCAGGAGGATGATTCTCATGACGAACATCTCATTTATTATTTGAGTCGGAGTCTCACAACTACCGAAACCAAGTATTTACATGTTGAAAAATTAGCCTTGGCCGCCATCCAAGTTGTTCAACGCTTTCGGTACTATATCCTTTTACGAAAGACTACTGTGATTTCCAACTGCAACCCTATGCAACACATTCTTACATGCCAATTACTAGGGGGAAAATACTCCAAATGGATCGTAATACTCCATGAGTTTGACTTAGAATTTGAATGCACTAATTCCAAGAAATCCTTGGTGTTTTTCGAATTGATATGTGACCTTCCCTATTCTGAGACGAAAAATGTAGCAAAGGATTCATTACCCGATGAATCCCTTTTTCTGATCAGTTACGATGACCTTTGGTATGGGGATATCATCATATATCTCCAGACCCAGACTGTCCAGCCTGATTTGTCCAGCACTGACCATCATCACATATGATACTAAGCCCGTTAGTGTATTATCCTCGGTGATACTCTTTATCATCATGGGATTGACTCCGTTTTTCGACACTACCTCACATTTGATGAAGCCAAGAAATCCTTGAATGACTTCCATTCTGGAGCATGTGGTGGTCACATGTCTGGGTATGCTACTACCCAGAAGATCTTACGAGCTGGGTATTTTTGGCCTTCTTTATTCAATAATTGTATTATTGATGTCCAAAAATGCCACGCTTGCCAAACCTACAACAATAAAATACGATCACGCCCTACTCCGCTACACCCTGTAGTCTCTGTTGAACCTTTTGCGAAATGCAGTATCGATTTCATGACATGTCACTCTCACTCGGCTGGGGGGAATGGATGCATTATTGTAGCTATAGATTATTTTACAAAATGGATTGAGGCGATGCCAACATTCGACAATACCGGAAAGACTACAACACTATTCATATTCAATCACATCATTGCTCGGTTTGGTGTTCCTCAAGCTATCGTTACTGATCACGGTAGCCACTTTAGAAACTTTATGATGTTTGAACTCACAGAAACGTTGGGTCTTCACCATGAAAACTCAACACCCTATTACCCACATGCCAATGGCCAGGTTGAAGCAATAACCAAAGTCCTAATTACCATGCTTCGACGAATGATAGGGATTCACAAAACTAGTTGGCACACAATGTTGTTTTCGACATTGTGGGCTTACCGGACATTTGTCAAGTCTACTACCGGGTTTTCACCTTTCCAGTTAGTTTATGGTATAGAAGCCATCTTGCTGATTGAATGTGAGATACCATCTTGAAATATCGTCGTTGAACTTCTCCAAAACACTTTCGTCGAAGAAGAACATTTGTTGTATCTTATGAAACTAGACAAAACTCGTCGTGATGCCACCCTAATTATAAAAACCCAAAAGAAATGCGTCAAAGCTCAATATGATAAACATGTCAAACCACAAGTGTTCTCTGAAGGAGATATAGTTCTCCTTTATGAACAAGATCGAGATTTGTTAGGAGCCGGAAAATTTGAGGCTATGTGGTGAGGTCCTTATATCGTCAGACGGGTGTTGGAAAAAGGAGCCTACGAGTTAGTGGACTATGATGGTATCCCTTTGAGTGAACCAAGAAATGGGATTTACTTAAAGAAGAAATATGCTTAGATCATTTGTGAATGAGTGCTTGTATTTTATTGTATCATACTTTTTTTGTGTTACTTTAGTGTGCTTTTTCATTATTTGGTTTCTACCCTCGATTACTTACCTTGCATTGAACTTGGTTTCTAGATGTTGGAGTCTTCGCTACCCCGCATGGGCTTCGTCGATGGAACTAGTCATAGTACTCATAACTTAGCTTCTGTTGCATGGGAAATTTACGCACCTACAAACGAACTCATCAGTCTATGAGGTGTTTGCCTCAGTCGTGCGACCAATAATATCGCAGAATATAGAACCGTAATCGAATTGTTGATTGATGTTATTTCTCTTGGTATCCGCCATCTAGTTATACGAATCGATTCAGAGCTAGTAGTTGTTGGTCACTATAATTGCTTAATTGATTTTAAACAACCAAGTGAAACATAAATTATCAACCCAGGGAAGTATTTTATTTCAAAGATAGCCACGCACTGTATATTCTCAATCCCAAAAGCAACTTAGTGTTGTAGTAAAGAAATTTATACTAATTACTCTTGCTTGAATGAACTGAAGCTCTGAATTAAATCACAGGAAAGTAACCTCCCTATTGCAATTCCTTAAAGATCAATCTAAGAATCCTGGATTACATTAAAATAACACTTGCAATGGGAAAGAATGACTATTCTGCAATCAGAGAACAGGACCCTTACTCTCAAACAGAGACTTCAGCATTAACACTCTTTTCATGAAAATAATAATGCAGAAAACAATTAACTCTATCTAACAGAGAATAAAGCACTTAGTTCCTTTATGTCTAAGCAGGAGCCTTGAGCCTTACTTCTGTTTTAGCGCACTTGTGAGGGTTTAGGTCTACAGAGAACAGGGCAGTCTGATTCCTTTCTTTCTGAGCAGGGATCTCTAACCCAGTTTCTGGCTAACACCAAGGAAAGTCTACAGAGAACAGGATGTTTTGGTTCTTTCCTTTCTGAGTAGGAACCCTTAATCCAAT
>ML799263.1:235484-251867 GCA_009831015.1 Picea engelmannii
AGGGGATCCTTGGTTTTCCTACCAGGCTTTTTGACACAGATATCTCTCATTGTCCTAGCATAAATAGGTACGTCGCGGAGTGCTTGCAAGAGGGGAATTTTAACATATAAATTTTGTAACTCCCCTAGTAGATTAAAGGCTGGTGGTTCAAGCATTTTGGTTAAGGCTAAACGCTTGGGAAATGGTGTTGTTTCAGCAGCATTGTTGGAGGATGATTGTACCTTTTCAGGTGCATCATGCCCCTCTGTTGCCTCTTTGTTGGAAGAGGGAACATCAGCTATAGTTGGTTCCACTACTCTCCCGGATCGAAGATGTATATCATTTCATTGTGCAAGGAGGAGGGAAAGTGTGGGCTAGTTATAAATGTCAATGCACTACACATCTTTATTATTCGGGTTGGGGTTAGGTTGCACAGGTAGCTGGGGTCTCATCGTTTGATTATTTGGAGGAGTTCCTGCTTGCAAAGAGAGTGGTTGTGAGAATTGAGGCAATTGGTTTTGAAAGGCAGGTTTTTGTCCTCTCCAATTTTGATTCCACTGATTCTGATATGGCTGTTGTTGTTGTGGAGCCCAAGGGGTCCACATTGAGGGATCAACAAAGGGTGGGTTATTTTGCTGCATGGGTGGGTAAGTTTGCTGCATGGGTGGGTAAGTTTGTTGCATGGATGGATAATTCGTTTGATTAGTATATTGCATTTGATTGTAAGGGGGATAATTCATTTGATTGAAAGAAGAGTAATTATTCCAACGATTAGTAAATGGCATGTTAGAGTTCATACCTTGTCCTCGCGGTTGCCATTGTCTCCTTTGAGTCATTAGATAGACCGCTTCAGCTTCTTCATCCATTGGTTGCAATGCTGCTTTAATCCCTGGTAAAGATGGACAATTTTGGGTATCATGATCTTTGTCACAAATAGTGCAGATAGGTTTCCTGTCCAGTGGACATTCTCTCTTTGGGTGTTTATCTCTGCATTGAGGACAAAAGATAGACAAGGTTGCTTCTACTTCTGCTTGCTTTTTCTTGATCTGCAGGGTATCCATCTGTGAGGCAAAAGAGCTTAGCATTTCGGTTTTAAAATCTTCAAGTAGATTACCTATCTCGGATCTTGTTGCTCCCCCACTAGTTGATTTATGGACTCTTGAAAATGTAGTGTCCCTGTTGTTCAATCTGTTTCTTGAAGCTCCCCTTGAACATCTTTTGCATAAATTGACAATTTCATCATATGATTCCTTGGATATGTCCCCTTTCCCAAGCATGTTTAGTATATCCAGAGAGTCATCCCTTACCCCTTTTAATAAAATAGTTTTGAGGATATCCTTACTTACATTGGAATGATTGGATCTTTGCAGATTGTATTGAATCCTCTCTACAAAGTCTTCTAGATTCTCGTCTTCTTTCTGCATCATTTTAAATAGCTCCTCCCTTTTTTCTCTCGTTCTGCAGTAGTCCTGGTACTTGTTTAGAAATTTCTTCTTCATCTGGTCCCAGGTTGTGATCACGTGGCCTCCAAGGCTCATAAACCATCTTAGTGCATTCCCTTTTAGTGTTGCTGGAAATAACTTCAGTTTCTGAGAATTAGAAACATAATCATAACTTCTACATAGTATATCAAACTCAAACAGAAATTCATCAGGATCCTCTGAAGATAACCCATGAAAATTTGGCAATGCTGAGAGTGGGATATTTTTCATGGGGGATGCTCCTCTAGGGAGATCACCAATAGGAAATCCTAATGTAGAAAAAGAATTTTCATCTTTTACCTCTCCGTCAGGATCTACCTGTTCTTCATGATGCAATCTCTCATTGAACCCATCCATGTCTTCCTCTGTCTGTTCTCCTGCTGCACTTGCTCTGTCCTCAATGTCTTCTACTGGCTTCTGGACTGTCTCTGGGCTCCAAACTTCTTTCGCTGTTCCAAAAAATGCTCGAAATGAAGGTTGGGAATTCTGTTTTTGAAGATTTGGTCGTTGGGCAGCAGATTCAGACTTGGATGTAATATCGTCAATGAAAGTCTTTCTTCCTCCTTTTCCTTTTCCCTTGCCACCTGTGGGGTTAGTGTCTTTGGGATCTTTGGGGTCTTTCATGCATTCTTTTTATCTAAAGAAAAAAAATCACAAGTGCTTTTGAAATCTATAGCTATCTTCCCCGGCAACGGCGCCAAAATGTTGGTCACTATAATTGATTAATTGATTTTAAACAACCAAGTGAAACATAAATTATCAACCCAGGGAAGTATTTTATTTCAAAGATAGCCACGCACTGTATATGCTCAATCCCAAAAGCAACTTAGTGTTGTAGTAAAGAAATTTATACTAATTACTCTTTCTTGAATGAACTGAAGCTCTGAATTAAATCACAGGAAAGTAACCTCCCTATTGCAATTCCTTAAAGATCAATCTAAGAATTCTGGATTACATTAAAATAACACTTGCAATGGGAAAGAATGACTATTCTGCAATCAGAGAATAGGAACCTTACTCTCAAACAGAGACTTCATCATTAACACTCTTTTCATGAAAACAATAATGCAGAAAACAATTAACTCTATCTAACAGAGAATAAAGCACTTAGTTCCTTTCTGTCTAAGCAGGAGCCTTGAGCCTTACTTCTGTTTTAGCACACTTGTGAGGGTTGAGGTCTATAGAGAACAGGGCAGTCTGATTCCTTTCTTTCTGAGCAGGGATCTCTAACCTAGTTTCTGGCTAACACCAAGGAAAGTCTACAGAGAACAGGATGTTTTGGTTCTTTCCTTTCTGAGTAGGAACCCTTAATCCAATCCCTGGATAACACACTTGCAGAGGTAAAGGAAACCTACAGAAGACAAGGCATTGTAGTTCCTTTCTGTCTGAGCAGAAACACTTTAACCAAATCTCTGGCTAGCACACTTGTAGAGGTAAATGAAATCTACAGAAGACAAGGTGTTGTAATTCCTTCCTGTCTGAGCAGGAACCCCTTAACCAAATCTCTGCTAGCACACGTGCAGAAATAAACAAAACCTACAGAATTCGAGGTAATTGGGTTCCTTCCTATCTGAGCAGGAACCTTTTAACCGAACCTCTGGCTAGCACACTTGCAGCAGTAAATGAATTCTACAGAGTTTATGATATTCCGATCCCTTTCTGTCTGAGCAAGGACCTTTAACCAATTCTCTGCTAGCCTCATAAAATCATCACACAAGATTGCTGATAAAAAGAATTACAATCCATTCAGTAACTAAGATAGAGTCAGTAGTATTTCAGCAAAGCGGAGTCCATTAAAACAGTGTTTCAGCAAATGACAGTTAAACAAAACGTAAACAGAAATTATACTAACACACTTCTATCTAATGGGTGAATCTTGTCAAGAAGGTGGGCCCTCCCTTCTCACAAGATTCCCCTGAGCGAAAAATATAGAGAAGGATACTCAAAGCAGTCTTATATTCATCTATCGAAATATCACATTACAAATTGAAAGAATAGAATACATCCCTCTTCTCTGGAGTTGCTTCAATGTATCAAAACTTGGATGTCTCGAACGGTGATTTCGTCTGATTTAAAGAGGAAATCCCTTCGATAATAATTACAATGCATATCTGAGCCTTATCCTAAATCAGTTCTTCTTTCTAAATCAGCATAGGATGTCCTATTCTTACGCAACCAAATGCTATTACAGGAGCTGAATAAGATATTGTTGTTACGGCTGGTGTAACAGCTTCTTCTTCGTTGTTGTGGATGTTGTTTTAGCATCGCAATTCACGGGTTGTTTCAGCCATGTGAATTGTGCTCTGACTGTGTTGACCGCTGACTGTGTCAGCTTCCTCGTGTTTTAGCACCGTCGGTTCTTAGCGGTTTTCTCTGTGTTTTAGCATCTGCAACTCTGGACTGTGTAATAGCTCTGTGTTTCAGCATCTTGCGACCTCAGACTGTGTAGCAGCTCCATGTTTCAGCATCTGCGACCTTGGACTGTGTGGCAGCTCTGTGTTTTAGCAACTGCAACCTCGGACTGTGTAGCAGTTCCATGTTTCAGCATCAGTTCTGTGTTTCAGCAACGACGGCCTTGGACAGTTCTGTGTTTCAGCAATAGGCCTTGAATGCAAATCTGCAGCTTTGGACACTTATGCATTTCTAATCAATGGTTAAGTACAAGAGTGATGTAAAATATTATGCAAAAAAGATTAAACATATAGTAATGAGAAGGGACGTTGTATACCTTTGAGATGATCAGATAAAGTGATAGTATGAGTCTAAATGTAGGTGATCAAGAGTATGATGGTGGCAAAAAGTATAGGAAAAAAGGTACATTGTGTGGTCCTAACAGTGGTACTACAGTTAAGTAATGTCTATGCTATCCGAAGTCCTACTTTATTACGGGTATATTTATGAATTTGCCTCTTGGAACGTTATTTTGATTATATCGAATATTAGCACATTCCTAGATGTCTAAATACATTGACTGATGCTTTAGCTAATTATGTGTTAGAGAGACATTTGGGACATTTATGACCCAATCACACATCACATGTATTATACAACACAAAATAAGCTAGTAGAAGTCGTATATATGTATATAAGGATCAAAAGTTTTTACAAAAAGTTTCTATCCAAAGATCAAAATCTCAAAATATGAATCCCATAACTTCCACAAAATAGAATCACGGATGACACTCATGATAACATACAACTGCTCGGGCTACCCTATGGAGAAATCGACTGAGAGACTCAGACATGCCCACAGTATGGCGCTAAAAACATCTTGGGATCTCTCCAATAGTGATGTATGGGACATCTGCAATCATTCCCTCTAAGTTCTATTCAATACCCTCATAGTCCTCATCATCCCATCTTGCCACTGGAGCCACTTCTCGTCACCTCTAAATGGGAAATGTCTCTGGCAGTCGATACGACCCCACATCTGTGTTGTCAAAAGAATTTTTTTTTTAGGATCGAAAATATAAAAACATTTTATATAATAAAATTTGCAAAAACATTTAAAAAGAACAAAATGTGTACTTCTCACCTTAGTCACCCCACTCAGCATCCTCAGGCAGGACCAAATCCAAACCTCCTCGGAAATCCAAATCAACATATGCGTAGTCATCGATCATAAGCATATGGGGCCTCAACCAGTCAAAAAACAAATCATTATATTTGATTATAGGCCCTACTACATGTCGAGCCATGAGGTTACACCACCTCAGCATCCTCGGATCTTGTGGAGCCGGTAAACCCCAATCTACCTGTAGACACAGCAATGGGACCCTCCCAAGGAAGAAAGACACCAAAATCAACCCATACCTGAACTGCTTTAGGTCTCCTCTTCTACACTTAGTCAATTTCCTTTTCATGATGCGGAGAACCCCATCCGACCAGTTAAAAACCCTAGGCTCTATGCACTCCATTGCATATTGGAAATAGCTCTGGAGAGCCATGTGCAGAGCTGCGCTCCCATCCATGCATACAATGGTAAACAAGATAGTCCATAGGGTCAAATATTGGACCCCCCAAATGGAAACCTTACCCTTTCTTCTATCTGCCTCAGGAACACAATGTCAGCGAACATACTCGCTCATAGGAAGTCCACCACCCCTACCTCTGGTGAAAGTTTCATGGGATCCACGTCATGACAACCCTGTCAGAAAATAGATATCCTCAATATCTAGTGAAAGCGTGTGGACCCCTACATGAAATACCTGTTGGTCCACATCCCACATGTGGACTAGGTACTCTAACAACCTGAGTTGGGCTCTCATGCCCAGGATCCTAAAAATTTTTAAGACCCCACATTCCTGGAGAGCAACAACTATATGCGGATCATTTTCGAAAATGGCATCATCCTCCTCGTGTTCCCTTTCCCTCCATTCCAACAACGTAATGATCAATACCTGCAATGGATTCATGAGAAGGAAGTCGACAACTCATTTTAACCTCTTGAACAAATTTTTATTGAGCAAAACCACACACAAAAATCTATTTTTCGGCCCTCGCAGGTGAAGCTTTTGCACAGTGCGAGATTCTCACAGGTGCACTGAAGCCCACATGTGAAAATATTAGATTTTCGCAGGTCTTGAATTGCCCACCTGCGAGAATGCTTGAGCGCACCTACCGACCCTAAAATGGACTCAAAACTCTAAAATTGCCAATAAAAATGAAAAGTAAACCATGGAAAAGTTGAAAAATCAAGAGATTACCTCATTGGCCAATATTGTTTGCTAAGTGATCACTTGTAGCTCCCACAATTGACTGATGAAATTTGAGAAAAAAAAGGAGGTGTGTTGGACAATTTTTTGGCAAAGTAAGAATGAAATGGTAAAAAGATCTTTTTACCCATATTTATTCACCTTTTTAATATTTTTCGTTGATTTTTATGTTATTTTTATTACTTTTGTCTAAAAACCTAATACCCTAATGGTTTTTTGAGTATGGTTTTTTGTAGATAGTTGACCTAGAAGTCCAAACGACAGTGTACGGGCATTTTTTCTCTTTTTTATATTTGTCACATGAACGAGTACCTTTTTAGGATTTTGTAAGGAAAATCTCGAGCTCAGTCTTCGTTCATTCTCGAGCTTGAAAATACATGAGAACGTAACCGAGTATACTTTTGTCGTCTTTTCGTACTCGTTATGGTAACACGAAAATGACGAAAAAAAGGGAGTATCCTTTAAGCTCTTTTTAGGCTCCATAAAACGAAAATATTGCCAAGTGATCTTGTTCTTTTCATGCTCGTAAGAGTATTGGAAGAAAACGTTCGATGGGTGATAGTTTATCACTTTTTTGGTCTCATCGAATTAATTTACGAAAAAGGAACTGGGAGAGTTTCTCTTTAAGTGTTTTTCATACTCTCAAAACATGAAAAACGCCTGAGTTTTCTATCTTTGGACTCGTTAAACAAACATCGAAAGGCCCTTACAGAACCGAACCACTCCTTCTTAGGGTCTGTTAAACATACTCCGAGGGACTCATCCGAAGGATGAGCTTACATCAAAAAGCATATGTTATCCTCCTCAAGCTTGTGTAAAAATAAAGAGGTACTCGCCAGAAATGGTGGGGGAAATTTTGGGAAAGGGATATGTTTCGATATTTGTATTAGTGGTAGTAAGTGTCACTCTTGAACATGACACTCCCTATTTGTCATTTGAATCTGGGTTGGGAAATCCATTTGTCTCTCGTATGACTTACTACAAGGTCATATCTTGGGTCGTCTTTGACTCAATGCTGCCAAGACCATTGTCATATCGTTCATATGTTCAAGAGCAGTCCAAATAAGACCTCCATTGATTCAGACATCTATAGTTGTCCATTCTTACCATGTCGGCCTTCCCTGTGTCTTTTTCAAATCATATTCGTACTTTGACTTGCCCTCAAAATCTATTACTTATTTCGTGTCATTGATGGGGAATACATCAAGGCCCTTCTGTGACGAGTCTTTTTCCATCGACTCCAACTCATTATCTGGGAATAAGACTTAGAAATCATTTAGTAACTTAGAACCTGGATGCCTTAATGGCAAGTCTCTTCTCTTTTGACAGTGGATTCACATCATTGGTCCCTAATCGAGAGATTCCGTCGAATGTTTGACTTCAGCGCATTTATTCACATTTGTTTGGATTGTACTTAGGTACCTTGGGAGTCATTGACATCAATGGTGATTTCCCTCGCACTTGTTAACGGTTTTCATCAATGACCGGTAATCGAGTGGTTTCTACCATGTTTGACTTCGACACATGTAATCACATGGTTAGATTCGTACTTTTCATACAACGGGATTGAAGACCTTGGGTCTTATCTTTTGGCCCAGGCTGTGCTGAAGTATTTATGATTTTTATTGACACATGGATCTACTTTGTACGTCACGTGGCCATGTCCTAATCTGCATCTTCTAAACACATAGATCCATAGTGTATTCCTGGTGGCTATGTGGTATTTTGGTGACATGGATCCATAGTGTATGACTGGTGTCCATGGCCTACATTTATGATTTCATTCATTTGTGGTCTGATCATGGGAATGCCTACCTCAGAACTAGTATTATATTATGCATATGCTTGATTGTTTGTAGGTTTATGATTAGGTGTGATCCTTGTTTCTGACACACACAGGCATTTTACAAAGTATTTCGGCTATCATGAGTTCCAGCCTCATACTTTGGGGGGCATTATGTTACACATTATTTTGGTCACTCTGGTGATGTCTCTATAGTTATGTGTTCAAGCTCTCCTAAGGACTTTTTGCCTGAGAAAAGTGACTATTGTCTTCTTCCAAAAAACATATTTTTAAGATGAGTTTGCAGGCTGAATATGTTGTAGGGTGCGAGAATCTTGATTCTCGCAGGAAAACCTATACCTAGCCTGTGCGGTGTTTGCAGTCTGCTCTATAGGTAGGGTGAGAACCTGTTTTAAAGCTTAAAAGGAAGAGGAAGTTACGAAGGTTCTAGAAGAGTATCTTCTATAAAATGAGTTGGCATTCGCATGGTTGGCATCCTAGTGACTTCTCAGATTTAGTGGGATCATCCTCATCCCTTTAACCATCTCTCCTTCTCCTATATAATGAAGGGTTTCTCAAGGAAGAGGTTAAGCAAGATTGAATGGAGAATTGATGAAAGAATTATGTGAAGAACCCTGTTTGGATTAAATCTTGAAGACTTTATTTGTCTATCAAGTTGTATTGGATCTTCTTCATGCAAGTGTAGAGCAAGTGTGTGTGTTGGAACCAAGGACCACTGAAAGGAAGATTGTGACATCAAGTCGATCTGGTTGTATCTTCTACTTTCATTTAATATAATACAGTGGCATGTCCTTTTCCCATAAAATCACTCTTATTTTATTGCATAACTCCTTGATCATATGCATAGGTTGACACTGAATATACTTTGCTATCTTCACTTCGGTTGGTTTGTGTTGTCTTGGACCTGATCTCACAAGAGCACCGGAGCGAAGTAGGAACAACAGAGACCTAAGGAAGTGATATAAAGGTATGTCACTCATTCTTTCTTGGTAGTAGATTCAATGACTACAACTTAGAGAAAGAGTCATGTCCTATCCTATTTTGTTCTAGATCTAGGGAGATCTGTTAGTGTTCACATATACCGATTTATCCTGTAACATGGAGGTGTGAGCCTCTATGATAAGCTACAATATTTCACCTTTAGGAACCTGTGTGAAAACCCTTTTCTCACAGAATTTAGTACAACAACGATTGGAATGACATCCCATAACATTCAACGAGCTCATCGACATATGAAAACTATGCCAGAAACCTTTCTTAGATCATTGGAAAACTTTTCAACCTTGTTCCACTCCTTTGATCTGACTGACATGCGCATGTTGTGGGAAGAAAGTACATTTCTTCTCAACTTTATTGAAATATTGTGATGTCCAGAAGCTAGGAGTCTCATACCTTTGCCAAAACTCTGGTTGGGCAGACTGCTTATTTCTTGTAATTTCATTGCCTCGTACAAGTTTTGGAATACTTCCTTTCACTACCTCTGATGGGTGTCAAAGAAGTTTATATTAACTTTTTCGAAGAGCTTCGGAGAACTTGGTCTTAACTATGTCGTTGTATTCAGAGAATTTGTTGTTAACTCTTTTGATAGTGCAAATCACTTACTATTAACTTCTCCGATGAGTTCATTATAAAGTATCCGATGAACTTTGTCGATGTTCTATCAATATCTCCGATGGCATTTAATAATGATTTAGTCTTCCCTTTGTTTCATTTCATTTCATTTTTATATAAGATATTTTGTTTCTTTTATTATTTTTATTTTTTATTTAAGACACATTTTCTTTTCTCTCTAAATTCAGACAAATTAAAATTAATTTTGAATTTTCATTTAAAAAAGGTTGAAAAGGATTTAAACTTGAATGAGCTGTATTAAAATCAATAATGTCAAATTTCATCAATTCTCTATGGGAGGCAAGAAAACCAATTTGTAGACCTCTCACTGACATTGTCGGGAATTTTTTTAAATATTCCTAACTTTCTCTTACATCCTCCAATTGGAGTGCCATATTTTACACTATGAAGAATGGGGGGAGGTACTCCAGGCGAGCCAACTAACCATACCATACAAATTTTTTATCTATGTAATGACCGATGTGGTCAGTTGGGTATGAAATCCTAGCCATTCTTTCTAGCACTTTTGGGCCTCGGATTTTGATTATGTGAGTTGCGTTGGGATCATAATGCTAGAAAACATATGACTAGCCTAGTTTTATGATGAAAATTTAACTTTGATGGACGCCGAAAAATTGCGCTCAAAGGCATTTTTTAATGGAAGTTCGAGTCTCGTGTTCTCTAATGCTTTACCCAAATAAAATTCCACCAGTTCCTGTGCCATCTATTATGTCTAGGAACTTAGTTCATCCATCTATTTCGAAGTAATGTGTTGGTAGCAAAAACTTATAAATTTTCAAAAATAACCAACTGCTATTCGATGCGCTTAGTACCATATAGCATTTGGGACGATCAAATTTATTCCGAGTTGTGTTTTAAGACCAGTGCAAGAAAAATGGGTGTTGTGGTTAGCCCATTTGATGTTAGGTGATTCTTTCACAATAAATATTTATTCATAACATCAATAAATGAAAAGAAAACAAGCTAGTACCATGTGCGCAAAGAAATTCATTGGGGACATTACAAACTTGATTAGGACTACAACCCGAAATTGAGTCAGGTGAGATAAACAATCAGTGACCAACTGTCTAGATAGTCATGGAGATTTTATTCATTGGGAATGTTTATGAGATTGATTGATGACTTAGTGGAAAGGATTCGGCTAGCAGGATGATAACATAGGCCCTAATAAAAAGGTGGGCCACACTAACCTAGTCAATGTTGATGATAGGGAGAAGATCATTGTTGATGCACTCGATGACGATGAGGGGTCAACATCCTTTCATTGATGCATTAGAGACAAGAGAGGGATTTTTTTCAAAAGGTAGCACGTTGAAGAAGAAGAGGTGAACCTCATCGATCAGCAATGTAATGAAATGAAAGGGAAGGATGTTTCCTATATGTGGTGTATCGGTGAGAGTGAAAGGGAGTTATCCAGTGAAAGGTGAATGTGTAGCGATGGTGATCACACGATCATTATTGATGTATTGGTGTTGATCACACGTGCTTATTTGATGATAAATATGTGTGTCAATGAGGTTCGGTGGAAGCGCAAAACACGTAGCTTAAGCTAGAAGGATGGTGGCCTATGTATAGGAGAAGAAATCAATGGCATGGCAATGAAATTATGGAAGGAAGGATGTGTTCATCGGTACACTATGTATCAGTGATAGAAGAAAGAAATCATTGAAGTATGAATTGAAAATTCATAGTGATATGAGGAGGAATCGAAAGTGGTAAAGTGGGGAGAGCAAGAGGAAAAACTTGGACGAGGAGATTCACAAAAGATAGGGAGAGTGAGGGTTCCAGTAGGAAAAAATGGATGGGGGCCAAATTTATTATATTATAGATATGCTAAGAGAATAAAATTGGATGGTTTTTGTGTGGGAAAAACAAATGGTGATACATTGGGTGAAGCCATAATATTTTCTAGTCTTTCCTAAGTGATAAGCATAAAATATAGAGGGTCATGAAATTTACTTTTAAGTTCAAAAATTTTGGAAACAATGTGCAATTGTTACCTGAAATATTCCATCATGGTGGGTGTTATAAATAATAGGTGTGCTCATTTAACTATAGACAATATAGAAATATTTTCACCCAACCATAGGCCGAAGCCACCCCCGAGCACCTTAACCTTCAGAGAGAATAATTCTGAAAGAAAATCCTAGGCCTAATAGCTAGTCAATGTAGCGTACCTTTCTCTAGAGCTAGCACACAAGGAAAAAATTCCAAACCATAACCAATAAAAAGTCCAAGACTAAACCGAGAATACATGTTGCAGTAGTTGTAGTTGCAGCTACTCTCCAAACTTGTGCACTTGCTCAGTTTTTGCAGTGCACACTCTTACATTTCTATAGTTGCGAGTTGTGTATACCAAATGAGATCTGGTGTTCTATATTTATACTATTTCTCCTTAGTTTTATGGGCCAACTTCTCATTCTAGAGGCTAATCAATCAATATTAAATATTTCCTTTAGCCGACTTGTCTTCTAGGGTTATGTCCAATGCTTTAGGGTTTCTTCTTGCTTCCCAAAATATTATATTCTTGTCAGGATTATAGGTGGAGTTTAATACCTCCTGAAGCTACCATAATATCAACACTCCCTCCTAGCTAGGGAGGTATTGACAGCAATGGTATTGAGCACAAGCATACCATTCAGCCGTTAGCATCATCATAGTCATACATGGTATCTCATGATTAGATCACTAACACCATCATCACTATCAGTATCATCTAATAGCATCAACTGCATCATCTCTCAAATCCATGCTCCATCTAAGTAATTGGGCATAATGTTGAATAAGCCACTCACTCCATACAGTGATACAAGAATAATTCTTATAATCCGGACATATGCCCTAGAAGAATACCTATTCCAATAGATGTTGGAAGTCACACCATGGGCTACAAGGACTATTCTTCTAATCCATACATACGTCCTAGAAGAATCAATGTCCTAGACCATTTTTTGCATGGAGAATGTTTGTCCACTAGCACACTAATTATCCATCTAGATAATAATAATTTTCAACACTATTGATAGTCTACATGGCAATCAGAACAATGTCATTCAATAGAACACATCTGGTACACAACTACTATCTAGTGGTACACAACCACACCAAGTATCACATGACTACTTAATCACTGACACATAGTCACAAGTAGTGGAACAAATACACCACAGTAGCATACATCTAATGTCCAAAGACATACAATCTCCATAGAAATCATATCATCGGATATCAACTTGCATAGAAACAATATCATGATATAAACTGAGTCATATAGGCCATTCTTCCACTCACATCTGTGAGATCTGAAAGAGTATCTTCCCTCAGAAGGTAAAACATCAACCATGGGCTATATAGATTATTCTTCTCAAGCACAGAATAATAATTTTCCCTAATTTCTGAGCCTAGACCATTCACCTAATTGGGCCATTCCTCTGGCACTAACCATAGTGCAACCTAGATAGAATGAATCTTCCCTAGGGAATGCTTGTCCCTGATTGTTGAAACTGAACCATTTGCCTAACTGGGCCATTCCTACGACACTAAACATAGTGCAACCTGGAGAGAATGAGTCTTCCCTAGGGAATGACTATCCGGACCATTTCCTAAGGAAATGATTGTCCTGCACAAACCTCCAAAATGGACCATTTTTTGAATCTTCTCACAACTATGAACTTCTAAAGAATGACTGCCCAACAAGATAGACCATTCTACTTGACCACTATTCAGAGTGACTACCAAGAAGAATGACTATCCTATACTATTCCCCCACACTTTCCATAAGGAGAATCATTGTATATGGTACATCAACAATCCATCGAACCATTTTCATTATGAAAATGATTGTCCGATCTAGATCATTTTCCGAACTGGAAAGGAACTGCTCATCCTAGACCATTTTTCGAACCAAAAAATGATTGTCCATAAATCAATAGAACATATATGCTCCCTCCCAAACTGGGAGTAATCTCTTCCCTTTTCAATAAGGAAGTCATATCCATGATCCCCAACTTACAAACATTTCATATTGGATGGAGGTTTTACCAAAATATCTACTATCTTCTCATCTGTGGAGATATATTGGAGAACCACTTCTCTTTTCTGGATTTCATCATGGAGAATGTAATGCTTGATCTCAATTTACTTTGGTCTGTTATGGAACACTGGTTTTATCTGAAGGCTTCATGTAGCTCTGATCATTACAATATATATCATGGTCTAATTCAACACTTTTGTTTCCTGTTAGCTCATGACATCGTGGCAAGGCTCAAACTAAAACATATCCAAGTATTACTTCTTCTATCATCATGAGAGTTTTCCATGGATTAGAAATCCATCATCCCAGACTTATGAGTAACTATTCTGATACACTGTCTCTGTCATAGAAAGTTTTCACCGTGCTTTTGTTTTATATGAGATACTCTGCATCAATTTGTTTGAGTCCATACAAGGTCTTCTTATATCTGCATACATGGGTCTCTTTATAATATACCTCAAAACCTTGAGATTTATTTACATAAGCGTCTTCCTCAAATTATCTCTTGGGAGAAAAAACATTTACAACCAGCTGATGTAAACTTCAATCCATGGATACTGCAAGAAATATAATAACTCAGATAGAGGTATATATGTTATATGGTAACAAGTTGTTATCATAGTCTTCTCCTCCTTCTGGAAGAACCTCTAGTTCTAAATCTTGCAATGCTTACATTCATAATCCTTTTTCACAATTTATTACATATATTTCTCTTCATCATATCTTCCATTAATTCTTCTTGATTTCTTCTAGTGGGTTCAAACCAAGCCAGTAGTCTTGTGATTCTCAGTATAATAGTTGGTTGTACTGGCTTTTCTTTATTTCTTGGAATCTTCATGTTCTACCTCATGTTTCACTTTATCTCTTGGGTCCATGGAGTGTTTTATAGATTCCAACTTCTTCATTTCATCATAGGATCATGGATGTAGATTGACAATCGAGGATACTTTAAGGATTATTTTCGAAGAAGAATTCTTCTAGAATCAAACTGAACATGTACTATTTATCATGGCTGCTACATTCAATTGGAACATGGGCATATAATTCATAATCCTCAATGGATCATATCATTTAGGATTAGCTCCCTCCTAATCCTTGCTTCATGCATGAATGCATGCTCTTCTTTTGGAATTATATAATCAAGTCCCTCCATCTAAGAGAGTCCACACTTATGTTTGCATCTTGATTTCCTTCTACAAAGTGTCACAAGTCTTTTTCTAATTTCCTCTTGATTTTTGAATTCTTTATTCTTTTACTTCTTCTGGGTTTCTTCAAGTTTGATTATGATTTCATCTTATCTTGCAACTGTTACTTATGTAATAGATTCCACAGGAATTGTTACCAATGATTGTCAATGTACTTCATCTTTTCATGTGTATTGCTTGACTTGTAGTCATCGTGATAGAAATCCTTATCTTTTTATTATTTCATAGGTATTGTTTCACTTGAACATCTTATCTTCTAAGAAATATATATGCAAGATATGTATAGAAACTATGTAACATGGTATGTACAAGAACTATGAAGAATATTTCTACCTTCTTTTAGAAGAAGAAGTTTGTTTTATCATGCTTGGCCTTCTTTGAGGGTTCCCTTTCTTCGGAAACTGATGCTTTGTGTGTTTCCTTCCTTTTCTTTAACTCAGGACAATGATTCTTGTAGTGACCATATTTTCAACAGTTGAAGCATTGTATTTTTGACATATCTTTCTCTTGATTTGGTTTCTTCCTTGAGTCAAACTTCTTCTTATTTCTGAATTTCCTGAACTTTGTTGTGTAGGCTTGATCATCATATTTCCTTTGGAATTTCTCTTTTGCGCTAATCCTTTATTCTTCTTGTGCACAACAAGTCCAACGTTATTCAAATGTGGGATACTCCTTCCGTGTGTCCATGCTTGTGGCAGATACATCCCATGTCTTGGGAAGACCATTGAGTACTATATTTACCAGTTCCTTCTCTGAAATGATTTCTTTAATAGCTTGTATTTAATCTCTTAACTGGGATAATATCACAAAGTATGATGTTATTCTATCACCATCATTCATTTTTGTAACATCCCGCTCTGGCGCACTAACAAAACTTATTCTTTGAGGAAACTTGCTCGCAAGTGATCAGGATTTTATGATGATCAACCACTTAACCTTGATGATGATGCGTCATGATTGATGACAGGATGTTTTACTATTATTGTATATAGGTGCTATTGACTCAGTTTCATTGAGTGTGCAGGGTTTCGGACTCTGAGGATGGAGAGGCATCGTTGGAACTCCCTTGGACTCCGGATTGAGTCAGGGAGTGGGCTATTTGGGTTGTTTCATTTACGATGATATTGTTTTGATTTGATGCTATTGATTTTATGATATGTTGTTGACATGATCTGACATGATGGTTGATGATGCAGGCTGACGATAGCTTTCCGATCAGACCCACATATGGAGTAAAGGGGCCACACACGAGTTCCAGAGAGATTGAGGGAGAGGTGTGACAACAACCCTGCCACAGCCTATTATCACTCCCCCCGTGGCTTGAACTGTAGGTTAACAATTACCTAGTTCGAGAGGATCCACGATGTCGTGAGGGAAGACTGCGACAGTCACTCACGATGATTCTAAGGGGTGCGCAATAAGGCGGGGGCCTTATTCCTTAGAGCCCTTAGTCTCCCACAAGTTCACCTGGTGGAGTGTTGACTCCAGGGGTTATAGAGTCTACCAATCCGTCAAGTCAGCGAGTGGCACCCTT
>ML799263.1:296406-317443 GCA_009831015.1 Picea engelmannii
TCATTCAATATCTAGATCTAGGGAAAGAGTAGTATTCTGTCACGGTTTGTTCCAGATCCAGGTGGATCTAGGGAGATTGGTCTGTGTCCGCACTCATGAATTTATCCATAAACAGATACTCTTCGACTTCCAAACACTTCAACATCTACCCTCCTATGTTATTAAATGGGATTAAAGAATGCGCCACTTACCTGAATCCGACGGTTGTCGTCCCTCCGTGCCTAGATCTAACAATTGAGATCTAGTATCCCTATGTGCACTCCTTTGTTTTTCTGGATGCAGATCCGATGGTCCAAACTAATCCTAGGTACTGATCCAATGACTCTTGTAGCTCCTCCCTCCTATGCACCTCACCTTGTTGAAAATGAAGGGTTCTTCGGATTCTTCTAAGGCTTCTACGTTTTGTATTCAAAGGATTCTTCTAAGGATTCTCCTTGGCTTACAATGGTATTCAACAACCTACAACAGCCCATCAACAACCTTTTCTGGCATAAATTATAATGCTTTACACAAGAGGGGCTCATCATGCTTTCCCTCCAAAATATATTAGTGACATCCTATCATCATTAAAACGCCTATCTATTGATGCTAATTACATTGAATGATCATGTGCATTTTAGATTCAAGGCAATGCTCAGGATCTATACAATTTAGACCTATTAAAGGCGACTCTATCTACAACATGTACAAAGGAAATGACTTACTTTACTCAAACCTTACAACAATTAATTACAATTAAATTACATTGAAATTTTAAAATTTAGGGGAAAAATGAGAGGGTTGGTGCCTCTCCTCTTCTTTAATGTGTGTTGATGTGCTGGAATGCTAGCGCATTGTTGAGATGGAAATGATTCTCTTGCATCATACTCCATTGTTGGGAAAAATCATGAGCTCCTTCTCATGAACTCCTCTACTGAATTGTTGAAATCCTCCTGGATCCCAAACCTCTCTTTGGAGCTATCCATCTACTCCTTTTCTATGTTGTTGTTGTTGTTGTTTTCCTTCTGTTCTTCTAGGCTCTCCTCTTTTCAAATTTATCCTACTGAAAGTATCCTCTGTTGACTTCAACATCATCTCTCTTATCTCCTCTATCACCTCATCCAGCTGGTCTAATGGTTGGCTCTCTCTTGGCAGTCTACTTTATTGCATCCCCTCCTCCTAATCAAAGGGAAGATCATATTGATCTCCCATGCTGATTTCACCTTCTGTGGCACTAGCTTTCCACTCCACTGCAAGATCAAATTCTACAGCCTCCTCACTAAGTTTCTGGTCAGTCATCTCCCTTGACAAATTAGCTTCTGCCAACTCCTCTGCTTCTGCTTGCACTGGTGCTACTCCAGCAATTTCCAGCTACTCCTCAAGATGGAATTTTTCTTTACTCTGCATGACTGTCTTGTTGGGGAAGTCATCTTCTATGCTTGGATGGCATATCCAATTCTCCAACATCCTCAATTCCTTCTACCATTGAGTGAACATATGAATCGAATGCTCCTCATCTTTCTCCATTTGGGTAGATGTTAATTTTTTCTCAATCTCCTCCTCTATGACAATATGCATTGGATGTCCTTTCTCTGTTGTTGCACTTGCAACACACATGATAGCCTCTGCTTGGATGCCTGGTAGGAATAATCAAATCCCCCCAATGACCATAATGTACTTCTGATCCTCCTCTTTCAGGGTTGAATTATTTAACTTCACATCATCTTTATTCATGTGGTCTACAACCCCACATGAACTCTTATTCTCATGAAGCATCTCTCTGACATTTTCTTCTTCTCATTCCAGCACTCCTTGTTGACCTGAACTCATCTCTAAGCTCTTAATACTTTCATATAGTCTCATCTCATTTCCCTTTCCCACCTGGAAATCTGGGATTTCTCCTCTTCCCTCCTGGCAGTTTATGAGATCTTCAGCAGATGTCTCTTCATTGACCACCTGGCAATTTAAATTTTCACTTCTACCCTCCTGTCGGCTCATGAGACCTCTAACTGATATCTTCTCCTCTTCATCACTGAGGTTCTCAACCTACCTCAACCACCTCCTTAGTACATGTTGCTACCTCCTCAAGGGCCACTCATACCTCCAACCTCCTTGTGTTTCTTGTTGCATCCTCAGCATCAGCTTCTCCATTTCTTCTCTTGTCTCCTTGAGCTCTTTATCCATATGTTATTTGTGTAACTGTTGGTCATCTTCTCCTTGACCTCGCCTCTGGCCTTTAGTAGCCATCTCTATCTTCTGCCTCAAAGAATGTGACTGGTTCTTCTGGCTTAGCCCACCTGGTTGCCTATTGTCTACTCTGCAACTAAGAGCACCTCCATATTTCTCTTGCATCCCACTTGGTTGGCTACTGATTTTTACACACTTGCAAACAATCCTCTACAGAGAATTAACACTCTGCCTTCTCCCTTTTTTGTTGTCTGCAAGCAAAAACATGTTATGATACCACTTGATGGTATCAGACAGATCTTTTCCAGGGATATGATACCACTTGATGGTATCAGACTAAAACCCTGTTTTACACAGAAACAATTCGTGGCTCTGATACCACTTGATGTTGACCCCCTCTTCCTCCTAGGGATGCTCGACCTCTCGGTCTAGGATCATTCACGAACTGGATATGGATTGACTCTTAGGGTCCCTGCTGGACCCCCAAACAAGTTTACACAGGCGCTTTTATTCCTAAGGTGTAGTTTCTGTGACACCCACGGGCTCCTACTAAGCCCCTGTGTCTTTTTAAAATTTGAAATTCAAGCACTAGCTCATTTTTATAGGCCCCCCCCTTTCTTCATGTCACCCTGAGATATGACCCAGGTCTTAACCCCAAAGGGTTCTAAGATTTCATTCTTCGAGACTCTTGGCACCTGACGCTTCTCCACACTCCTAAAGTACTCTGTAGCCGAAGCTACAGATCAGGTGCCATGTACCCTTCTCCAAATAAACGATTGGTAGAGCTTCGGCCTTCGGGCCTCGAATCTTCTCAATAAAATCTCCCTATTTCTCTCTCTCCTGGATTACTCTTCCTATGAATGCATGGATCCTTGATGTGTGTCCGCTCCAAGATCAACTGTTGATGGTGTTTCAGCCTTCTGGTCCCTGAAGATTTGATGCTACCCTACTCCTCCTTACTTATGAAGCCTCCACTCATTGAACCCCGATGTAACGGGGTGGATCTCTGTCCTCCGCGTGTCCTATTTGGAATCAACGGTTGGTGCTCTCTTCTGGAGTTTAGGCTTCGATCGTTCCTATTGCTCCATGCCCTCAATCTCCCAAGTTTTTAAATCTATGAAGTGAGGATCTCATTCCATGTGTCCTCCTCTCAGATCTAATAGTCTAGATTTCTTCGGCCACTGGGACTTTGAAATCCTAGGCTTATGGGGATTCGCCTCTAGTTCCACCGAATCGCTCCTCCTCCAGAGTGTGGGATCCACTAACACGCATCCCTTAAAATCAAATGACTCATATCCTCTTCGGCTCCCAAACACTTCGGCGTCTGCCCTCCTATGTGCTTAAACAGGATTAAAGCATGCTCCACTTACTTGGATCTGACAATTATCGACCCTCCTCTTTTGGATCTAATGATTTAGATCTAGTCTCCCCCTGTGAAATCCTCCATTTTCCTGGACACAGATCCAACAGTCCATACTAATCCTAGATACCAATCAAAATAATCTTGTAGCTCCTCCCTCTTATGCACCTCGCCTTGCTAGAAATGAAGGGTTCTTCGGAATCTTCGAAGGATTCTACCTTTTTTCCTTTCACTGGACTCTAATTCCTCAGCTTCGATGGTGCTATACTTCATGATCTTAACTTCTCAGAGGTATATGAGACCTCTATCTTCCCTATGTGCCCTCCTTTTAGAACTTTTAAAACACATTCAGAATTAAAACTTTCTAAGTCCTTCCTCCTCAATTCTTGTGGTTTCTATCTCTCTTGAGCTTGGTCATCCAAGGTTTTAAAACCTTGGGCGCACACCTTTCATCCTTGGAACCTCTTCCACTTAACTATTCTCCTCTAAGATGAAGAGTCTGAGAAAAACTCATCCTGCACACTCCTCGTGTATCTCTATGCAATACACCACTATCTCTCCTGAGCTTAGAGGTGCTTTAAAAAACAAAGGGACTCAACCATTTGGAATTTCCTCTGCATGTCCAAATGACTTGTCTTATGTCTGTGCCGATAAAAGCATTAATTCTCTTGAGATTTATCTCACTTGAACATAAAGAGGTTCAGTCCTTTTCCTTTCAAGAAAACTTCTGGTGCCCTCTTGGAATTCCACGTTCTTCTTCCTGAGATTATGAATTTGAAATAAGTCCACCCTGCATGAACTTTGTGTTGATCCTCCTGATATTATAAGTGCTCGGGATTCAAAGGATATTTTGTTCCCTCCTGACAAACTAATGATCAATGAACTCTTGCAGAGTTCTCCTCTAGTTTTTTCAACAACTCTGGTTCTCCTCAATTCCTTCAACACTTCATAAAGGTGTTGGAACTATGCACTCCTTGCACCTTCTCAAATCACTCCTTGTTGAGATTAAAAAGTATTCAGTAACTCTGACTGTGATTTCTCTGCACATAATTTCCTATAGAGTGTTCAATAACTTTGAGGCTCCTTTTTTAGATTGAGGTTATCCTGGGTTCCCTACCTAGCACATTCTCCTTTGAACTCGAAACAAAATTCAGATGCACACTCCTTGTGCTGGCTATAGAGGTTTCAACGCTCTGTTGGGAACTCCTTGCACCAACCTAAAGAACCCAGAAATTTATGCAAACTCACACAAATATAGGGAATTCTCTCTTACTTCTGCAAAGAGAATACATTCATGCATCTAACATCATATCATAAGCACACAAAAAACACTCAGGTACATTCAGAAAACACACATGAAACTCATAGGCATGGAAAACTTCTCTTTCTATTAATTTTTGAATGTCTGTATAATGTTTACAAGATCATAATGCAACAGAGTCTTTCGTATTTCACCTCTCCTCTCTCCTTGTCTTACAATGGTATTCAACAACCTACAAAATCCCATCAACAAATCTATCTGGGCATAAATTACAATGCTTTATACAAGAGGGGCTCATCGATCTTTCCCTCCAAACTATATTAGTGACATCCTATCACCATTACAATGCCTACTCACTGAGGCTAATTACATTGAATGATCATGTACATTTCAGATCCGAGGTAATGCTCAGGATCTTTACAATTCATACCTATTAAAGGTGACTCTAGGTACATCCTGTTCAAAGGAAACGACTTTCTTTACTCAAGCCTTACAACAATTAATTACAATTAAATTACATTGAAATTTTAAATTTTAGGGGGGAAAATGAGAGGGTTGGAGCCTCTCCTCTTCTTGAATGCACGTTGATGTACTAGAATGTTGGCGCATTGTTGAAGTGGAAAGGTTTTTGCAGCATCATTGTTGTGCATGACATATGGTTCATTTTTTTTTATGTTGTAGCATGAATCTTGATCTATGAATGTGAATATTTCATGCATCTTTATTAATTAAAAATTTATCAGAATTCGAAATTAGTTCATAAACAAGCTTGAAGTAGAGTGCTTAGCCTATGGGTGGCTAGTTACATTATTGATTGGTATCAAAGATTCAGGTTGAAACACTAGACTGGTATGGGCCAAAACTGTGGACAGGGTATAATGGTTAAAAATGGATATGTATTTTTGATCTTAAAGCTCATGAGAGATAGTGTTGTAGAGATCACACAGAATCCAGAGTGTCATGCAGACAATGATCCTTTGTAAAGGATCATAGAATCATGGTCGTCCCTTTTGGATCTTAGGAGCAATCATAGTCATTGATCAAAGCCAAGAAAGAGATGGAAAAATTCAAAACTTCGTCACTTTGGCGATTATGGGAGATAGGGCGGAAGCATGAAAAAGGTCGAAGTTGCGAAGTCCCACTGATCATCCGATATGATAGGAGGATCGGGTGAAATATCATTTTTTGGTCAGGGTCATCCGATGTTGACCACTTCAGGAAGTTTCACTCCGGGAGAATCAACCCATTTTAGAATTGCTATAACCCAAAGTCCCGGAGCGCCGAAGTCCCGAATTTTTGTCGACCGTTAGAACGAGGGAAGAATTCAGGAGTAAAGAATGTCTTCATATCTGGAGAAAAAATGGTGGATCATCTATTCGATTGGTGACGCATCGTATGCCATGTGGTAGGGGTACCGTGTGGCTACACGTGTCACCTGGATTCAGTACCTTTTGAACCCCAACTTTTTCATTTTTAGTGACACATGGCACACATTCCATGGGTCCACGCCATCGTAGGTGACATCAACATGATATGTCATCTCCGAGAATATGGCCTCCGGGGGTGTCCAACGTCTCTACCAGCGAAAGTGTCAAAGACCGAATTCATGAATTCAAGCATATCATCCTTCTAAGATTCCTTCGGGACCTTTCTCAACCTCTAGATCAAGCAGTGGAAGGATGGTGTAAGAACTTCAAAAGATATCATTCCGTGGAAGTGGAACGACTTGAGAGTTGAAATTTCCTGCAGTCTTGGAGCATTGAAATCCTAAAATTATTAAGGACCATCCATCCTAATGCTTAATTAATTTCTAGCCATCAGATTAATCTAGTGGAATGATAGCGTAAGCGAAGGGGTTAACCCATGGTAAGTAGTCATCGTCACTTTATGACCACTTCGGTAGGTATAACTCTGAAGGAGTTGAGAAACTCGTGAGTGGCAATGTCTTGAATTCCCTGAGTAACGAATTCACGTGGTCCGTTGATCTAAGACCCTCTAGGATTTGTTGCGACCATCCAATTAAACAATGGAAGGATAGGGGAAGTTCTTCGGTAGGTAATACTCTTGGGGAGTTGAACGACGTGAGAATTGTAATGTCATGAATTCCCAGAGTGCCAAAGTCTTGAACTAATTAAGAAATGTCCATCCAAGTGTCTGATTAATTCACGATCATTGATCTCGTTGAAGCCTCCAGATGGGGCGGGACCATCTAGTCAACGAGAGATCAAATATCGACTGTCTAATATGCTAGTGGAGCTAATTGAAGGATTTCGACGAAGTTTACTCCAGGAGAAGTTGGAATATTTAGAAGGGATAATATTCGAAGGTTGAAGTCCGGAGGACTTTGTCCCAACGTTGGTCTCGTGATAAGGTAAATGGGTCAATTAGAGGCGTGAAGGGCCTAGAAGTAACCAAGCCCTCAAACATTTTGTTCAAACAAGCTCATGTGTAGAAAAATACAGAGGAAGGCACTAAAGAGTTAATAAGATCATGGTTTCAAGCCATGGTCACATGGAAAGTGGTTTAAACGAAACACTTATGCAAAATTTGAATTATGTACCAGTTTTAGGAGTTTTGGAATATTTCGACAAGATCCTGTTGCAAAACAAAAGAAAAGGGGTTGAAAGTGATTTTTTGAGAAGCCATAACGTTCATCTGAGATATCGAATTGGGGAAAGATTATAGTCATTGGAAATATGATTCAAAGGATAATAACATGGAGTTGTTCTAATTTGGAGAATGATAATATATTTCTTCATGAATTGAGAAAAAAAAGGACATGTAGCATTGTTTGAAAATTTGTTTTATAATATGCATAATTCTAACAAAATGGTTGCTTGCACAATTTGTAGAATTAGAGGGTGTAAACATATAATTTCGGTATAACAATGAATATTCAAGAAATTGAGTAAGGAGAGGGGGATTATAGACATGATAAAGAGGATAAATATTTTATATAGGTTTTATGTGCTTTGTACAATGTTATTAATGAAATAATTTCGAATAATATGAGACATGTAGGTTTTATGTGCTTTGTACAATGTTATTGTGGCTCATACATGCTCATGTACCCCTCTAATAACATAGCACAACTTCCCTTCCATCTTCCCTAGGACATCACACTTACATGTAGAGTTTTGTAAGTTTGTCTAGCTTCTATTTCCACGTGAGACTAGCTCTTAAAATCCCTGAGGACTTCTCTCGACATTCTCAGAATATTTTCCCTTTCCTACACATAACAAGAATTTCAAGGTCAGATGCATGCAAAACAGTATGGGTGATTGATTGTCCTTTAAATTTTCCCATATTCACTCAACATAATCCACCTAAAATATTAACCACTCATTCAAATTTTAGTTTGTGGATTTACAACATTTTCCAAACTCTGCAGTTGGTGTGTACAAAATATAATCGACATAGATATCAAAATAAATTTCCAACTAACTATTCTTATATGCAGAACACATCAAATTTTGACCTCTCCTCTTCAACTTCTTGATCCAATGCCTTAGCCCCCGTCTATGTCTCGGTTTCTAAACCCTATAAGGCTCCTCCTCCTCCGTTGAATACATGTAAGGGAGATTGTAGGGATATTTCCAAGGAAAAACAATCCAAAAAATAATGAGCATGCACTTCGCATTAAGGATGATAGTTTTCATCATGCATGGCAATCCCCTTGCCACCTACTAAAATAAATTGAGATCTTGGATGAAAACGGAGAGGATAATAAGTTGGAAGTCGTACTTCCTACAGGGATGGACGAAATTTGACTTGGGATGGACATCGAACCACTGACGTCGGAGACCCTGCCAGGGTAAGAACAATCGAGAGGGACGAGTTAGCCTACTCCTATATTTACCATCCCTTTTGACTTCTTGAGATATGTCCCTTCACATTAAATTTTCTATACATGCATTCCTTTTGACTTTTGGATATTATGTCCCTTCACATTTTCACTTTTTGGTATATACATTCCTTAATTATGAAGATTGTGATGATCATCCCATTTGACATGCACTTTCTCATTCTTTGAGCTCTCTCTTATTAGTCCCTACCGAACGCATAGAGGTACTATAGAGATCGATAGTCAATTGACTTCATATTAATATGTCTGTTGACTATAAACTTTCGCATCATCTCTATTGTTCGAACTACAGAACTAAAAAAATTATTTTTTATATAATAAAAAAAACCTTATATGTCATCATCTCATTGGAGAATAGATTCAAAGTCTTATCTCCAGCTTCGCTATTCCCAATGTTGTAAATGTTTATATATCCAAAGTTTTGAGCATGGATGCTCTTTTTTAATTTTTTAATTTTTATTGAAATTTTTACATACCGAAAGTTTTGAGCATCGACACTCTTTTTTAATGTTTTTATTATTTCTATTTGTATTGAAATGTTTACATACCAAAAGTTTCGAGCATTGACAATCTTTTTGAGGTACTTGAATAGTCCTGAAAGCTTAAAAGTTTACATAGCGCGAGGCCCTTAAATAGGCTTGACAGCTTAAATGTTTTCATAGAATGAGGCCCTTAAACAAGCCAGACAACCTTAAATCTTTAATTAAATAGGCTTCTCACAGTACATTTTTCCTCAAATTTTTCCATACAATGTTGCAGTGAATTTGGACAATATTGTTGTCCACCACCAGTCGCATAGCCATCATATGTTTCATACTTATTCTATGCTTGGAATGCAATTTAGTCATCATTGAAGATACATATATTGTTTACTGGTTCACTGGTTGCTTCTTGTTCGTTGGTTTGTTGGTTCATCGGTTGTTGTTTGTTGTTGTTTGGTTCAAATTTGCAAGGTTGAGGCCCTACACTTATAGTTGGACCTGTTGGTGCTTGTTTCTTTCTTTTGTTTGCTTCAACTTTTCAATGTTGGGGTCTTGCACCCACAGTTGGAGTTGTTTTTTCACTTTGTGGGGTTCAAGTCCTGCACCCACAATTGGACCTGTGCTTTTGTCATTCATCATTGTTGAGTAAGTTTCGATACCATAATTTTATTAGTATTCATTTTTTGTTGTTTACTGTTTGCAGTTTGCAAGTAAGAATGTTTAACTATTTCCACTCGCATGGTCATCATATGTTTCGAATTTCTTCTATGCTTGGAATGCAATTTGGTCATCATTGAAGACACATATATTGTTTACTAGTTCACTGGTTGTTGCTTGTTCGTTGGTTCATTGGTTCATCAGTTGCTTCTTGTTGTTGTTTGGTTCAACTTTGAAAGTTTGAGGTCCTACAGCTGCAGTTGGACTTGTTGGTGCTTGCTCACTGGTTTTTTTCTTGCTACTTTCTTTTGTTTTCTTTGACATTGCAAGGTTGAGGTCCTGCACCGACAGTTGGAGCTGTTTTTTGTACTTTGTAGTGTTTAATCCTTTCACCCGCAAGTGGACCTAAGGTTCTTTCGTTCATCATTAACGAGTAAGTTTCAATAGAATACTTTCATTCATATTTGTTTTTTACTATTCGTTGTTTTCATTTTGCAAGTAATAATGTTTAAGTATTTATTCATCATTCTTGTCCTGCAGACTTTCCATAGAGGTTGGCATATCTTTTTCTCCTGCTCATAAATTTTTCTCCAATTTTTTCCCGAGGCTCTACACCATGTCCATGTCAATGTCATGTGCACAACTTCAACTGTCATTTTTTCTAGCATTGCAAATCCTGGTCCTTTGTCGTGTGTGACGAAGTGGAAATCTAGCGCCTATCCCATACCTGCCTATCATGTATGGGAATCGAACCCGTGTCTTTCGCATGAAAAATACGATGTCAATCTTGTTGCCTTTGTAGGATGTTTTTGTAGAAGAAAACTGCAGGTAGGTGTATAAGGGCACAACGGTGCCTAGGCTGCAACAAAATTGCACAAAATTGGCATATCTTTCCCTCCTACTCTTAAATTTGGCTCCATTTTTTTCTCCAAACTTTGAACCATACCTACATGCCTTTGCAAAATATTCTTGTAGAAGAAAAAGATGTTGAGACTGTGCTAGCAAGATTAGTATTCCATGGATTGCAAATTGCAATATTCAATCTCTATGTCGCTCTGCGTGCAACATTGCTACCATAATTAATGTTTTCTCAAATGCAACACACCATTTACATCTAGACGAAACCATTATCATTCTAGGATACTTCAGTGTTGACATGCTACAAAATAGTGCCATAACAAATAATTGGAAAACCACATGTGCAATTACAATGTCCTCTTTCTTTTGGTTAAGATAAAACATGTACAAAACACACTTATTAACCATATATGGTGGAATGTGCCTATATAAAAATACAATCTCTTTATCTTATACACAGACTGGTTTGACCATGATACAATTTGTCTTGTACTTGAATTATGAAATATACATCAAAGATATTACAAAATTATATTTCCATGTCTCAAAGAATATATGGATACTTTGTTGCACAAAACCAAATCATTCAGCTACGACCATCCAACTTCTTAATATTTTCTGGCTTGTAATATATTTTGGCCAGGAAAAATTCTATATAATCACAACCATGGATCAAGAAAAGAAAAGGTTCATGCTTCTAACTCTCTTTCATTCTATTCCTTTGATTCTCATTTACTATATGTACATATTACTTGCTTTCCCCTGCATACCATCTTTCATTCATGTTCATTGTATTTTGTGTGTTTCCACATTGAAACAAACAAAATAATTGGAGAAGACGAAGGATTCTTTACCAAAAATGTAGAAGAGGAGATACAAAGGTGCATGCTTCTACTCTTATTTCATATTCCATTGTTTTGTATTTCATTTATTGTCTGTATATTTGTTCTATTTCTTTGCACCTAATTTATTGTATGTAGATACTACGTATCTTCCTACATAATAACTTACCTTCATGTCAATTGTATTCTCTTTGTTGCTACATTGAAATAAATAGAACTGTATTTATTTTTTTACATGTCTTTCTACATACCAACCTACCTTCATGTCCACTGTATTTTTTGCATTGCTACATTGAAAGAAACATATTACTTGGACAAGAGGATGAAATCTTATATGCCACAGTAGAGGAGGCTAAACTACAGTCTTCGAAAAGGTATACCAATTGTGATAGTAAATTAAACACACAAAACGAGTAGGTGGATATTATATTGGACTAGAAAATGATGATTTGGCAACAATGGGACTTTGTTGAGACTTCCCGCTTCCGAACATTTCCCTTCCCATTTCTATTTTCCCACTCTCTATTATCCCTTTTTTTTCCCTCTTCTATACTTAACCGAATTCCCCTTTCTTTTTCCCCTCTACTTTCACTTTCTAGTTGCATTGCTTAGTCGTTTTTCCAAAAATGTCTAGGTGTGCGGGTTGGTGGACTCACGAGTTAACATTTATACTCATGCTTCTATATCACAAGTCCAACCGACGAATTCCTCATTCCATACTTAGCCACTTTTTCGATCACGGGTTCCTGGGCTGGCGGGCTCAAAATTGCGCCTCTAGCTTTGGGGGTTCTGTGATATACAGATTGGTCGTCGGACCCCCCATCATGCCTTCTTCTATGTTACACATTTTTGCAGTAAAAAATTATGAGGCATACAATTTGACCATTGGGTCCTCATGTTTTTTGAGTATCCCTTGACACCCTATTTCATATTCCATCTCCTTCGATCCTGTATGTGACATTCAAAGAAATTATGGACAATATACAATGCATATGCTTATTTAGTCCTTCTGATGTTCATGTGCACATGCTTGCACCAGAAAAAGTTGGACTAATGACATGGGCATGAGTAGTCAATCATCGCAAACATCAACATAACGACAAGGCCAAAGGTAAAGATTCATACATTTTGCTCCTGATATGTTTACCAAACAAATATCCTGAGCTATTTATTAATCTATACCATGCTAAATATGTTGATTTCATATGCAACACATACTTTGTAGTTCACAAGAAGTATCGATGAGCGCAAGTGAAACGACGAACATAGTGCAAGTTCTGCAGAATAAGAGGTCTGGTTACAAAACTATGGCATGCATACTTCATCCAAGTTGTGTGTCTACTAGTACATTTATGCCAAGAAAAAAAGAGAACAAAAAAATAATGCAGACCACCATTCACATTACTTTTCCTGTTCAAAAAATGTCACCAGGTCTAAACTTATAACCCCCAATATACTATCGATAGAAGGCTTGAACAACCGCTGAACTGGACAAGTGTTCGTCGGGGACATAATGGTCATGTATAACACGTACTTGGACAAGGCAAACAAAACTAGATGCATTTTGCGTGATGACATGAAAGACAATGAATCCATGATGACAGTCACATTGACTATCCCTACACAACTTGTCCATAAACATGCAGAAAATATTTTTCCAGGTAATGGGATATTCATTACAAATTTTAATATATTTCGCAAAATAGTATATGACCGTGGTGATTGTGATCTGATTATATCGTTCAATGAAAAAAATATTGTGGAAAAAATTCCCGCGATTTGTTCAGAATATCATTTCGTACCAGACACAACAATCAACTAACTTGCACAGAGCAATGACACTTACCCAATCAAAACCATTGGTGCAGTTTTCACACTCGCAAGAAAACTTGGCTCGCAACACATTCTCCATTTAAAATATGGAGAGTTAGACAACGACAAGGCAATGGTACTGTTCTCCATATCCAGTTTTGTCCTTTACTTTCACATGTCCATATATCTCAGTTATGTTACACAACTATTACACTGTTCCATGTTGCAGCTGCAATTGTTCGACACCTATTCAAATTTGTTTTCCTCAATGGAACAACAATTGCATAAAGGGAAATTTCCACTTATGCTCTTAAAAAATATAACAAAGAAAAGAGATGTTAAAGAAATGATCTTTCGCACAACACAAGCAACATTTGTAACATAATTTCGAACAAACATAGTATAAGATCTCAAGAAACTAACTAGCTCGACAACTATTGTGCATATACATCTACAATTCCATCCACACTTTGCTCATAAAAATTTCCTTCACAAATTTTCTGCATCTTTTTTTGTTGTGCAGTTGTATATTATATTGTTCAATATATTAACTACTATGCTCATGTGCCCAGGTTGAGGGTGTTTTGGTTGCAGCAAATGCTTACTCGACCCCCTTCGAGCCTGTATGTGCCAAATGCAACTCTCCTGCTTCTGCCTCTACTTTCATAAATGATGGTACAATTGATTGTCTATGATACAGTAAAAAATTCCCTTACATATATAGACATTTCCTCAACATTGCCATCTGAACCGTGTTTTTACTAGATGTGCTTCCTGGGTTAGCAGAATTGTTATATGAATTATACCTACAAGAAAAGGAAAACAATGTCTACATGCTACGCGACTTTCAGATCCATAGAAAATTTACATTAAATGAGGACAATGTCATACTGCATATCAGCTGAACCAAAAAAAATAAATCCATATCAAGCATTGGCAAGAAATGAAAAGAACTCATGTGTATCTATCCATGCTACCCAATGAGGATATGAATAAAGTTTTGCAGTTCCATCGAAAATTGAACTGGAAGCGCATAAGATTGTTCAGTCTAGGAATGAGAAGCATGAGGGAAAACCCCATACAAAGTATCCAACTATGAATAAATTAGGTCCATCCTTTGAACCATCAAAATGGCTTGCTACTATGAATGGAACCATCAGGCATTTCCAATAATATTGCAAATTTGGCATTGTTAGAACTGGTAATGATAGAACATAGTATTATCAAAAGAAAATGTTCATAGTGATCTTGCTTCATGGTAAAATATTAATCGGCAAGTTTCTTAGTGCCCAATTGGGGGTTTGGTTATAGCTGGGATACAATACCCAATCTCTACTTGTGTTTGGCAGACTTTTGTTCATGTGATTTCATGTTGTAGTTCAAGGTTCTCATGGGCCAGGTTTATGGATTGTTGATGGATGATACATTCATGATCTTAGGGATTTTTCTATGATCTTAAAGAATATACAAGACCTTATTTTCCTTTTAATGTAAGCTCTGTGAAGAAAATGTAATATGTAGCTCATTTTAGCACTTTTACTTGATCGATGAAATTACCAAAATTCATCTTCACAAATATTTTGAAATAAAAGGATATATGTTACATGAAGTCCAATGGAACTATCATATCAACCACAAAAAATTCAAATTCAAATTTGTTGTTGTTATACTTACAATGAAGTTGACAGTATAATAATTTTACTTGAACATCCCAAAATTGATTTTCCTATAGCTTTTCGATGCTTCTCTTATGCAAACACATCCTGGAAAGTATAAGCATGACTCACTTTATCTATTCCTTGATTGAAGATCCTGTTCACCTATTTAATGCACTTCATAGTTACTATTAAGACCATCAATGGGGCTTTGTTAACACCAATTTCCTCTTCCAAAAATTGTCCTCCCCTTTCATTTTTCCCTCTGCTTTCCCTTTTTGGTTACTTAGTCGTTTTTCGGAAAATGTATAGGTGTGCAGGTTGGTGGATTCACGTGTTCAAATTTCCACTGATGCATTTATATCACGAGTCCGGTTGACCACTTACTCGTTCCATATTCAACAACTTTTTGGATCATGGGTTCCCAAGTAGATGGGATCAACATTGCGTTTCCATTGTTCCACTGACTGCAAACAACACCCGGACTTCCTCAATATACAAATTGACAACCAAATTCCCCTTTATTTTTCTCCTTTACTTTCCCTTTCTGGTTACTTACTCGTTTTTCTAAATATGTCTCATGATTTTATATACAACACCCTAAGTTCCACAATATACAAATTGATCGCCGAAGTCTGTCATTATGCCATGTTCCGTGTTACACATTTTCCAGTCAAAATTTCGGAGACATACAATTTGACCATCGGGCCCTCACATCTCCTAAGTATAAATTGTGACCCTGTTTTGAAGCCCGTCAGTATGCCCTGTTCTGAATATGTCTCATTCTTTTATATCATGAGTCCTACCAGCTGCTTCCCCATTCCATACTTGGCCACTATTAACATCGTCGGTTCTGGGCCAGGCTTGCTCAACATTACACTTTCATTGTTTCGCGACCTACAAACAACACCCAAAGTTCTGCGATATACAAATTGACTGCCAAAGTCCATCATTATGCTATGTTCCGTGTTACACATTTTGCAGTAAAAAGTTTGGAGACATACAATTTGACCATCAGACCCTCATGTCTCCTGAGTATAACTTGTGACCTTGTTTTGAAGCCTGACCGACCGCTTTCCATACTTGGCCATTTCTTGGAATCTCTTTCGCGGGCTAGCGGGTTCATGAAATGTCCAATTCTTAATCTCTCTTCGCCATCCCCACCACCTTCTCACTTCTTTCTAGATATGAAAATATTAATCTTTAATGTTAATAGCTCGTCTTGCATGAAATGTTAAGATTGTCATTAATGTTCGAAAGGCTGGAGGAGATCTGTCATTAATATAAATTAAACCAATATGTGTGGAGGGTTGTGTTATCTCTTCTGAGTGTTCATTTCAAGCATCATGGAATATCTTCCGCGTGTCGTCCAGTTGGCAGCTTCACGAAATCTCTAATCCTTAATCTCTCTTTGTCGTCACCGCCACCTTCACGCTTTTTCTAAGTATGAAATTAGTAATCTTTAATGGTAACAACTCATTATGCATGAACTGTAGAGATTGTCATTGATTAGTGAAAGGCTTGAGGAGATCTCCCATTGATACGCATTAAACCAATATTTTCGGAGGGTTATATTATCCCTTCCAAATGTTCATTTCAAACATCATCTGGAGAAAACAAACATTCTCGTTAACTTATGGCAGCAATTCAACAACAGTTCTATCTAGATATAGTAAACACCTTCAGCCATGATGACCAAAAGTTCTAGTGGTCCATGGCATATTCTTACTACTCATCTCCTTCCTCCCATAAGAAAAGAAGGAGATGTTCTTTTGGTACGTCGAGAGATATATTTCAAGCGAAAGAATTCCAAGGCAAGCCCCCCTGCTCAAATAGCCTGACCCCTTGCATTGATGGCCGACACAAAGGTTGATGTGGTCGATTTTGAGCCAGAAGAAGATGATATTATGAACAATGATACGTCGATGGATTATGGAAATGCATACACTGCTCCCATTCCTATGCCCAAATTGAAATCAACCATAATGGGGGGCACTTCCCAGCTCGATGATGGCGGCCCTAAAAATACCAAAGGAAGGGGTTTCAGAAAAGAAACCGACGTTGAACGCAATAGTCGCTTTGCAGCTCAAGGGTTTGAGTCTCTTAGCTTGGATGGCGGTCCTCTCCCTTAGAGATGTATCCTTTCCTTTCATTTTTAGGGTTTTGGATTGGGTTTTTATTTTCCCCTGGTGCAGCCTGTGTCCCTGAATTATTTTACTGTAAGGAATTGGTCTCTTGATGTGCCGAGAGATATATTTCAAGCCAAATAATTATTTAAATGCGGGACCACTCTCCTATTCTTTGGATATACAATTAACATCTTAGGGGGCGAGGACCAGAACTCCTAGTAGTGCAAGGCATATTTCTACTACTCATCCCCTTCTGCCCAGAACAGAGTAATTTGGACCTCTGGAATTTCTCATGCATCATGTGTCCCTAAATTCTTTGCCTGTAAGGAGGGGGTCTCTTGGTCCCCTTCCGCCTAGAATGAATTAATTTGGACCTCTCGAATTGCTCGTGCACGTTGTGTCCCTGAAGTCTTTGACTGTAAGGAGGTGGTCTCTTGATGTGTCCTCACTTTCAGTTTTGGTCTCTTCCACTTGCCCTACAATTTTTTTTCTCTTCTTCCTCACGGGAGGCTTGTGAGAACTATCAATTTTACTGGGATGAGGGTTCTTATTTGCTCTCGTGTTTGAAGAATTTTGGGTTTCTTTCTTACTAGGTGGGACGTTGGAGCGATGTTTCGGAATGTTGTACTCTTGGAAGTGGTGGTTGCAGATTTGAAACTCTTCTCACCATGACCTTTTCCCTATTATTTGTACAATTCAACGGTGCTTTGCAATGTCTCTAGGTCACCAGCATCAGGAGCAGGAGTGTTGTTGACCTGTTTTAATCCAAAGAATTATTCCACTGCGGAACCACTCTCCTATTTATTTGTCACGTCAGGTCTTCTATAAGATATTGCGATTGCAGTAGCCAACATTGACCTTCCGAGGAGAAGACTTCAAGAAGTTCCTAAAAAGGAATGGTAATCAGTTTTGTATGCATGTTCAAGAGCTTGTTAATGGCTCCTGCATGTTGTCGCACTAGAGGAACAAAACAAAATTGTATGCATGTTTCTTTTTTTTGTAACTCCTGTACCTGTATTTATGACAAATATGTTCAATGCTTTGGTGCAAAGAACTCAATCCAATGTCTATGGATAAATATATACTTCCCACTATTTTTTTTTTTAGATTTACTATTAAAAAAATTTCCTTGGAATCTTGGTTGGTGCTTCTTTGTTGGATTTAACACCTCTTCTCGTTTGAATGGTTCAATAGACTTGTAATTCTTAAATATTGTATTGGCTCAAGTAATTTGATCTAATATGGAGCATTGAACAATTATATGACAATGCATTGTGTTGATCCCATGAGGATTCTATGGAAACATAAATGAATTTTAGACAGTTTCAAACCAACATTCAATTCTATTCGTAATGCAGATAGAACATAGAAACACTAATTCATGATGCGGGAGTTGGGGCCCTGCCCAAGAAGTTTCATTTTCATCTCAACCTTTCTGAGCAAACGATCTCTTATTTCCCTTTCGCTTCCTTGATTCCTTTACTCCAAAAGGAAACATTTTATTAGCTGTCCATCCCCTGGCCTCTATTTGAACACTTTTAATTTATTAATGAAATTACCAAATTTTATCTTCGCGAATATTTTGAAAAAAAATAAAAAATGATATATGGTAGCTAAAGTCAAATGGGGTTATGAGATCAACCATAATATTAAAATGCAAGTTCGTCATTGTTATTCTTACGGTCAAGTTGATAGTACAGTAAGTTTATTTCTAGATATGCAATTACTAATCTTTAGTGCTAACAACTCATCATGCAAGAAGTTTAATACTTAAAATAATGTGTCAAGGCATTGAATAATGTATCAAGAACACAATTACTCCCACGAGTTGCAATAAAAACAAATCTTCAACAAAGAATTTGATCACACCCTTTTTAATGGTATAAGCACAATAGAAAACGAGTAAGTGGATAAAATATTTGACTAGAAAATGATGGTTTTTCAACAATGGGGCTTGTTTGAGACCAATTCTCACTTACCAAAATTTCCCTCCGCTTTTCTATTTTCCCACTCTCTCGTATCCCCTTCTTTTCCCTCTTCTATACTTAACCAAATTCCCCTTTCTCTTTCCCCTCTAATTTCTCTTTCTGGTTATTTAGTCATTTTTTTATGAAAATGTCTAACTGCGCGGGTTGGAGGACTCACGAGTTCACACTTTTACTCATGCTTTTATATCACGATTATGACCGATTTCTTCCTCATTCCATACCTAGCCACTTTTTTTATCGTGGATTCCTGGGAAGGCGGTCTCTAGATTGCACTTCCATTGTTCTGTGACCTGCAAATAACACCCGGACTTCCGTGATATACAAATTGACTTCCAGACTCCCACATCATCTCCTCTTCCATGTTACACATTTTGCACTTAAAGGTTCTGAGACATACAATTTGACTATTTGGGCCTCAGGTCTCACGGGGAATCCTTGTCACCCTATTTTGAAGCTCGTCCAACCGCTTTCCATACTTGGATTTTTCTTGGAATCTCTTTTGTGGATCGTCGGGTTGGCGGGTTCAGGAAATCTCCAATTCCTAATCGTTGTTTCCTGTGCTCGCCACCTTCACACTTCGTTCCAAGTATGCAATAACTAAGTTTTAATGATAACAATTCATCATTCAACAACCGTACATATTGTCATTAATGAGCAAAATGCTTGAGGAGACAATGAGACTGACTATCCCTATACAACTTGTCCAGAAACATGCAAAACATATCTTGCTAGGTAATGGGATATCTATTACAGATTTCAATATATTAGCCCTTCTTTTCCATCTTCTATACTTAACCAAATTCTCGTTTCTTTTTCCCTCTACTTTCTCTTTCTGGTTACTTGGTATTTTTTCTGAAAATGTCTAACTACGCGGGTTGGTGAACTCACGGGTTCACATTTGCACTCATTCTTTTATATCTCGACTCCGATCGACCGCTTCCCCATTCCATACCTAGCCACTTTTTCGATCGTGGATTCCCAGACAGGTGAGCTCTAGATTTCACTTCCATTGTTTTGTGACCTACAAACAACACCCATACTTCCGCGATATACAAATTGACTATCGGACTCCCACATCTTCCCCTCTTCCATGTTACACATTTTCCAGTCAAAAGTTTCAAGACATACAATTTGACCCTCGGGGCCTCACGTCTCCTGGGGAACCCTTTTCATCCTATTTTGAAGCTTGTCTGTCCGCTTTCCATACTTGTCCATTTCTTGGAATCTCTTTCATGGATCGTCAAGTTGGCGGGTTAACAAAATATCCAATTCTTAATCATTGTTTCATGTGCCCGCCACCTTTGCACTTCTTTCCAAGTATGAAATAACTGAGGTTTAATGCTAACAAATCACCATGCACCAATCGTAAATATTTTCATTAATGAGTAAATTCCTCTAGGAGACATTTACATTGATTATCCCTACACAACTTGTCTAGAAACATGCAGAAAAGATCTTGCTAGGTAATGGGATATCTATTACAAATTTCAATATATTAGCGAAAATGAGTTTGACCGACCGTTTCCCTATTCCATACTTAGCCACTTTTCCAATTGTGGGTTCCTAGACAGGCGGGCTCAAGATTGTGCTTCCATTGTTCCGCGACCTGCAAACAACACTCAAAATTCCACGATGTACATGTAGAACAGATCTTTCCAGGTAATGGGATATCTATTACAAATTTCAATATATTAGCGAAAATGAGTCCGACCGACCGTTTCCCTATTCCATACTTAGCCACATTTTCGATTGTGGGTTCTCAGATAGGCAGGCTCAAGATTGTGATTCCATTGTTCCGCGACCTGCAAGCAACAACCAAAATTCCATGATATACAAACTGACCATTGGACTGCCCCATCATGCCCTCTTCTGTTTTACGTGTTTTTCACTCAAAATTTCCGAGACATACAATTTCACCATCGGGCCCTCACCTCTCTTGAGTATCCATTGTAGCCCTATTTT
>ML799263.1:330381-342149 GCA_009831015.1 Picea engelmannii
TAATATTTAAGAGGTTAAAAATCCTTGAAACTAGGAAGAACAACCAAGAGAGGAAGAACTAGAAAATATGCATTTTGAGGTAATAGATGGAGAACTTGACTCAATAGAAGATGTTGAAATAGATGTGGAAGAAACTCAAACTCTAGTATTGAGAAAATTGGTTCGAGAAAGAAGAAAACCAGAAAGGTATAGTCCTACCTATTTTTGTTTTTCATTTGTTTTATCCATTACATTTGCAACAATGTTATCACCAATTAATTATGTAGAAGTTGAAGATAAGATTGCAAAGCAATTTATTCAATTTTTATTTATTTGGGATGTAATCACATTTATGTTACTCCTAAAGTTGTTAAACTTGTGTTAATGAAAAATGCAAGGAAAGCAAGCCATGGATAGTCTAGTTAGCTAGTGGAACCAAGAGAATTGTCAGTGAAATGGTGGAGAATTATCGATCAAAGTTGAATGAATTATTTCATGTGCAAACTTGAATATTTTAGCACTTGGTTTTATGATGTCTTTATTGGAATGGGTCGTCTTTTAAGCACACGTAGTCAAACTAGATTGTTACAACAATATGTTTGATTACATTGATGTATAAGGAAACCATGAACAATAAAAGGAATTCCAAAGAAAATCTCTACAAGAAGATTTCAACATTTTATTTGAATAAATTATTCAGAAATAAATGAAAATTGTTTATAGTTGTTGCTTTATAACTAACAAAAAAAAACCAATGATTCAAAATTGGAAGATTTTCCCATGTTTTAAGAATTTAACATTGTGTTTCCTAATGAAGTGACAAGACTTCCTCCAAAGAAATAAATTAACTTCTCAATTGATCTTGTACATAGAGTTGCACCAATGTCTAAAAATTCTTATAAAATGAATTCCTTAGAGTTAATAGAGTTGAAGATGCAATTGCAAGAGTTAATGGACACTATGTGAGATTGAATATTAATTTTTCATGTGAATTCATCCTATTATTGTTATAGGAAGAAAATAAATCCATCCCTATATAGAAATTATCCCCAAATTTCATAATTCAATGACCAAGGAAAATAATCGATGTCATTGGCTAGTGTCACCACTATTAAAGGGTGGATCATTTTGGATAATAATGATGGATTCATTCTCCCACATTTGTTAAAACATCATATATTCTCTCTTATGTGGCCTCTTTCTATATATAAAATGAATTAACATATTTTTTTTCACAACAACGGGCATTAGAGCTTGGGGAAATCCACCAGGCGCTTCCCTTTATTTCGAGGATGGTATCCGAGGTAAAATAGATTTTGTATAAAGTCGAATCTTTTTTCGTTAACTTACTCATTTAAGAGCTCAACATGTCACTTGTGAGAACTGAACCTGAGTAAAGGGGAAAAAACCCCTCAATACAAACCACTCGGGCTAAACCCAATTGACAAGAGAGAAATTGTGTTATACAAATTAAGAAGATATTTTTAAATGTAACTGCAAAAGACAAAAACACTAATGCCATTTTAAAATTGTATTATTTAATATTATTTGTGAAAATGAACATGGTAACATTATCAAAGACCCTCGACCCCATTCCAACTTATAAATTAAAGGATTAGTAAGTTCATAATTATTGAAAAGTAAAATAAGTCTCAATAACCATGTCATAATTATTAATGATTTCCTTTAGGGAATGATGTAAAGAATTAAAAATGAGTTAGTCAAACTTAGAGAGAAGTTGTTAAAGAAATTTCATGATATTCATGATTTATGAGTTGAAAATGTATACCTTATTAGGGAAGTTTATAAATGAAGACGCGAGTAAGAAAATATGAATAGAATGATCCTGGAGCATAATAGAGTAAGTGATTGTATAAAAAAATTGACAAAGTTTTTTCAAACAGTATTAAGAAATTTGTTCGTTTAAAAGTTATTAAATCCTTTTTATTAAAGTTAAAAGATTAAAACATAAAAAATATCAAATTTAAAATTGATAATTAAAACATAAAAAAAATATCAATTCTAAAATGGATAAAAAAAATTATTGATCTATATTTATGAGTTGAACGAAATGAATAGAAGACTGAATACAATAACAAAGAGATATAGAGAACAACAACACATATCCAGTGAACAATAAATTCTATTGAATAAATGAAATAGGTTGAAACTGTAAAATTGCAGAACTGAAAACAACTTACTTGAATGGTGGTCGCTATCTCTGAGAAGAGATGTGGTTGCTATACGCATCCGTCGAAGAATAATGATTACAATGAGGCTCCAAAGGCTCTTTTAACATTACTCATGAATGCCAAAATCCTAAACATCCAAAAACCTAACCCTAGGAGATGAAATGCGAAAAGTTATGTGGGCCTCGATGGGTAAGTTGGTACCTCAACTTCCTGGGGTCGTAATTTTTGCGCATGACCTCCATTTTAGGCGCATGATAGCGCATTCGAAACGTCTTCTCGAGAAATACACATTATCATGTCAGACTCTGACTCCGTCTACAGTTTGATTGTGGCAAGCCAAAAAAACACTGTTTAGGGCCTCAAAACGACCCTGGAAGTACAAAAAGATGCGTTGACATTCAAAATTCCAAAATAAGCTAGTTGGATTAGGTGGGCAACCACCAATCTCCATCTGGAAGATGTGTACGACTTCATACATCCTCAGAAGTGTAGAACCCACAATTACAAAGAAGTACAAAAGAATGTGCTGAACTAAAAACTGTCAAGAGGAGCCAGTTGGAATAGGTGGGTGGCCACCAATATCCACCTGGATCAGTCCTCCCCCCTTAGGAAGAAATTGTCTCCATTTCTTTGAGTTCCCCCATCGGGTGAGGAAAATTCTGCTGAATTTGGCCCTAGTTGAGCCACTTTCCTTGGTGTAGGAGCTTCCCTGCCTTGACAACCCGATAAAGATGGATTCTTTGCTGGCGAGTGCCCTTGACATGTGCGTCCACTATATTATTAGTGTATGCATGTTCCATGCAGTCAGGGTTGAGCTCTGTTGATGTCAACTTTTCTGCAATCTGTGAGGTGTCCAATAATGGTGGAAAATACGGTTGAAGGAGGTCCACATTGAACATTAGGTGAAAGCTAAGGAAGGGTGGAGTGTTGAGCTCAAAAGCATTGATACCCATGGCCTTGGTGATAGTGTAAGGACCATAAAAAAGTGGATGAAGCTTCTGATGGGGCCTTGTAAGGAGTTACTTCTTGTGTTGTTCACGACACTTCTTTTACTTAGAACTGCTTGATCATGGCACTGCTTGTACTTAGCATTGAGTTTCTGTAAAATCTCATGGACTTGTTGGTGTATATGCTAAATTTGCTAAATAAATTTGGTGGCTTTGTTGGCCTCAGACTGAACATGGGAAGATTATGCCTGTGTGGTTGCAAGAGGTAGTGCAACATCAATGGGACCCAAGGGTTGGAATCCCATCCCCACCTGAAAGGGGCTATTGCTGGTGGAGCTATGGAGATCCCTTTTGTAGTTGTGGTGAACATATGGAAGACTCTCATCCCATGTATGTGGATTCTTAGAGTTACACATGCACAAGATGTGCACAATCATCTGATTGACAACCTAAGTTTGTCCATCAGTTTGAGGGTGAAAGGTAGTGGATTTAGTAATCTTGGTGTCCAACAATGACTAGAGACTCAACCAAAATGTGTTGAGGAACCTACTGTCCCAATCAGAGATGATGGTATGTGGTATCCCAAAATGGACCCACACTCATTCGAAGAAGAGCTTGGAAGTATATGTCTCTATCATGATCTTCTTGTAGGTTATGAGAATGATCATCTTTGAAAATCGATCAACTACCACAAATAAAGAATCATTGCCTTGCTTGGTGGATGGAAGGCCATACATGTAATCCATCGAGATGGATTCCCAGGGCCTCTTGAGAGTAGGAAGAGGGGTGTATAATCCTTTCTTCTTGATGGTTGGCTTGGCAATGGCATAGACAATGGAAGATATGATATATTTGTTGATGTCTCGTCGAAGTTTTGGCCAATAAAAATGTTTTTGTAGAATGACCATAGTTTTAGCCAAACCAAAGTGTCTCGCCGTTCAACTGTAGTGAGCCTCTAAAATCATATTTGCACGCTCTCTTGAAGGAACACATAAACGACCCATATGGCATAACAATCCGTCCTGAATGTGAAAATCGGTGACATTCGCGCCTGTACCCAAGAGTTGATAGGTGGTTTCGAATTATAGATCTTGCTGATAAAGTTGGGGTCACTCAAATGCCTCATTCCCATAGGAATGGAGCATGGTGGCGAGTGTAGCCACAAGAGTTTGACTAAGGAAGCCAATGACATAATTTGTGCTCCCTATCTTATACTTGATGTTGAGATGTGCTGCAGGTAGGTGGACCACTTCTGATTGCGGTCGTTCTGTAACTTTTGTTGTTTATATATGAACTATAGAGGCTTGTAATAAGTGTGGATGATTTTCTTCTTTCCCATAATGTAATGTTTCCATTGACGACATGCTTGTACAATACAATACATTTCCTTGTCATAGGTTGGGTATTTCCAAACAATATCTAAGAGTGTCTCACTATGGTACACTACTAGATGACCGTGTTGAGTGAGAAATGTGCCTACAACATAGTCATATGCATTAGTCTCAATATTGAACAGTTTTTACAGATCAGGCAAGGAGAGTATCAGAGCTAAGCACAAACGATGCTTTAGATCATCAAATGGTCATTGTTGTTCCTTCACCCACACAAAATTTTCCCTGTCACTGCCCTTGGTCACTTGGCTGAGGGCCCATGCAATATGGGAGAATCCCAACATGAACCGTCAGTAGAAGTTGGTAAGTCCCAAGAAGCTCCGAAGCTCGGTTAGTGTGGTCAGGGCTATCCAATCACGAATAACTTGGATCTTATCTGGATCAACATGTCCCCATGCTCATCAACAATGTAGCCCAAGTATTGTACCATGTTCATGCCAAAGGATAATTTTTCCAAGTTGGCATATAGCTTGTGTTGTCGTAGAGTGTTCAAAACCCATTGAATATGTTGCATGTGCTCCCTCCAATTTCTATTGAAGATGAGGATGTCACCCAAATATACCACCACAAAAGAGTTGGTGAAGGGTGTTAATACATCATTCATCAACCTCATGAAAGTGGTTGGTGCATTTATTAAACCAAAGGGCATGACCAACCATTCAAAGAGACCTTATTTATATTTGAAAGCTTTCTTCCATACATTAGTTGGTTCGATGGGAAACTAGTGGTAGCAAAACTTTAGGTGAATATTGTTGAAGAAGTTCCCCCCCTTGAGTCGATCAAGAAGGTCATCAATTCTAGGAATTGGGTATCGGTTCCTGATTGTGATTTTGTTTAATTCTCTGTAATCAATGCAGATATTCCAGGTCTCGTCTTTCTTCTGCACTAGTACAATCGATCTTCCACAAGGGGAGGACATGGGAATGATGTGCCCCTTTTGAAGCAACTCTTGGATCTCACGCTTGATTTCATCATTTTCCATCAGGGAGCGATGATAGTGTAATACCCCTGTTTCCTCCAGCTTGTAAATCTAACTATAAATTTCCAAAACACCGTGGCAGAATAAATATGTGTGGACGTTGGATTTGATAGACCTTTTGTTATAAAAGGTAATGTATGTATTTCTATCATTAATTTAAAATGGATAGTGTTGCATAATTGCTGAAAGGGGGTTTTTCCAAGATAGATCATGATGCTATGAAAAATATATGGTGAAGGGAACCATAAATGGTTGAGATAACCCCCACCAGACCAATACCTCACTAGATTTAATTTCTTAGAGCTAGAACAATCCTCTGACTCAGAAATGAATTACCAGTCAGGTTGGTAGTTGGAAAAGTTCTCCTCAAGAGTTAATGAGGAGATGGGGCAGAGTACCCATATGCAAGACTTCCAGACCTGACCACAAGCTAGGGATTCATACCCACACAATTGTGTCGAGGAAGGAAATAATGGAAGTAATTTCATGGGTAGAGGCAAATCTGTGAGGAAGCAAAGTGGAGAGACCAATCTCCAAGAGTGAGAAGAGTGCTTGCAACACTCTGGTTCGAAGGAGAACTGAGAAACAAGTTCCTTCTGGGTGCAATAAGCTATAGAAACATTTTCAATACAAGCTAATAAACAAGCTTGAAGAGTGACTGTGGAAGTACTCGTGCAGACCCCCTTGCTTGGTACAAAGAAAACCAGTTGCCAAGTCCTTGTGGGAGGAGGATTGTAACCTCTGTCCTTGAATATCATGGAGCAAGAACAAAGGGTCTCTCTCAGAGCATCATGGTCTAGCTCGGGGGTGGCCAATGGTAAATCCATTCAATAGTGGTTGTGCCTATGATTGGATGGAAAAAAGCACCCCTTTCAACAGTTTCTTCAGGATTCCAGTTTCTGATAAGTATTTTCATACTCTGTGTACTGGAATTTAAAAGAATGTTTGAATATACATGTTTATGACTAAAACCTGTATTGAATGGTTAATGTAGAGATGTTTATTATTTCTCGATGAATCCATGTTTTTGAATGGTCTTCTGGTTGCCTCGGCTTAGAAACTAGAGAGTTATGAGACGTGGGTCTGGAAGAGAGTCAGGGTAGGGTTAATTGAAATGCTCAAGTCCCGCCGACATCTCTAATTTACCGTTGTGGGAATGCGAAGTTCAATCTTGGTGGAAAGGAAGGCCTCAACTTCAGACCCTTCACCTGTGTGACTAAGGGCTCATGCCCATGGACTTAACCAATTCACAGCTAAGATATTAGCATGTATTCCACGAGAATTTTCAGAGGACCCATATGACCAAGGTTTGGGGACCATGTGCTAGGCTTGAAAGGAGATAATCCTTTATGGCTTCGGAACTCCAGGATTTTGGAGCTCTGGGGTGTTACGACCTTACCATTTCCAAACCCGTCGAAGGAAACTTGTGTTACGATTACCCATGAGGTTGACCAATGTCTGGTGGTTTCCCTAACCATGGCAGATAGACTTGGCCCACTTACTAATCACGAAGTCACATGAACCGTATATTCGAGGGTAGTCACGAGTCCCCCTGGCCATTGGATATACACCAAGGTAAGTCAGGAATTGACTACTGCGGGAGAACAGAGGTGTTATAGAACCAAGTTCCCCAAATTCTAGAGTTACAAATTGTTGAAAGTTGTAGATTTGAGGAGTCCTTTAAGATCATGTCTTAACCATCCAATCAACTAGTGGAGGGAATTACGTATGGTACTTCATAGAAGTCCTAATTCGGTAGAGCGGAGTGACCATAACACCGAATCCCATGAATTATAGAGCTATGAAGTAACGAGAACCATATATCTAGGGACCCTTTGGGATCTCCCATGACCATAGATCTATACCATGGTCAGCGCGATGCTGACCACTCTAGGACCAAGGAGGAAACCATACAACAAATCCTATGAATGTCAAAGTTATGAAGTAAAGGAGGTCGTATATCAAGGGTTATACATGAATACATATTGACCATGATATCTAAGGGTGGTGGAAGGATTCCATCCCGGAGTGATGTGGCACACTGACGTCACCCAGGGTGACGTGGACTGATGATTGACGTGCCACTTGTCACCTGGATTCGTACATTTTGTAGACCCTATGTGCCCATTAAAATGTGACACATTTCACCCACTATAGGGGCCACATGTCATCTCTGCCTTGTCACGTTTCACCCCTGACACATACTTGCGTGGTCCATCTAGCGAGTGGATTGCTCGTGACCCACCTGTCCTTTCCTCTGCGTCTAATACGTCACCACATGCGAGGGTGGACCCTTCAGGACTACAAGACTTCAGAACTCTAGAGGTTTAGAGTGTAGATTCGTAGATAAGACAAAATTCCTGAAGGGCAGAGCCACATGGAGAGATTTCGGGCTCCTTTAGGAGTTCGTGAATTTGAGACTCCAGAGGACATGCGTGCAGAAAGGAAAAGGGGTGGTTAGCGCTGAATGTTGAACCCCCTCTAGCCTGTGTGTTAAATGAGGATCAAATCCCACCGTTGGATTGGACAATAGATGGACTTCCCCCATGAACGTAGGGACTTGGAGATGGTACAGATGATATGGGACCATATGGGTGCCACATGGCCCATGACTGATAATTCCCGAAGAACTTCGGGAGGCCATAACTTGAAATCCATAGCTTGGTTATGAGTCTGGTAGCAGTCATTAGAAAGCCATGATTGAGTAGAAGACAATGGATACCTCATAGAGATGATTCAAGACGACCAAAGTAAGATAAATTTTGATGCCCCATCCCTATAAAGGGTACATAGGGGTTGAGTGTGTTACAAATTGGTATCATAGTAGGAAACAACACTTGGCCTACTTGGGCTCATGAACGAGTCTCTTAAAAATCTTATTATATACCTTTTTAGGGTAACACCCTATCTTAACCAATTCCTAAGAGGATTATTTAAACCTCTACTGAAGGAAGGAATGAAACTTTATTCTTTTGTATTTGTTTTGAAAAAAATCTGAACTGTGTACTGATTCATAAACTAGTAGATCATTAACTAACAAATTTTTTTTTATCAGCACTGAAGCAGTCATTGGACCGCGTGAAAACTAAAACATAAAGGATGGTGAAACACCATGAATTGGGGGAAATCTCCCACAAAAGAGAGGAAGAATCTGATGAGAGGAGGGTGGTGGAAAACCCTCCAGATCTAGTTGAAACTGTGAGAAGCCTCATGGTAGAATTACAGAGCGTAAGGATGACAATGAAAGGATGATAAAAGAGTAGGAAATGAAAACTAAAATTAACATAGTCTTACTACAAAGATTATAATATATACAAAGGAAACTGCAACATGGACCAACAACCAGTTATGTGGATAGACATCATACTAAGAAAACCCAAATTCCACCATAGATTAGAAAACATGGTCCTGAAAGTGGCCACACAAGGAGGAGCACCTCAAAGAAGGCCCAACATGGAGCCAAGAGATGGTCATTAGAAGAATCTTCTGGTGAGGAAACTAACAAATCCAAGGGATCTTCTAGTAGCGAAACTAATTCACATTTCCAGAGGAGAGGAAAGAAGAGGAAACATTCCAAGAGCCATGACCCTAAAAAGTTCAAGAAATCCAAACCACCTACTTTCTTTGGAGATATTAATAAGGGGGAAGAAGAAGAAATTTGGCTACCAGGCTTGAAGAAGTACTTTAGAGTTCATGACTACTATGAAAACTTAAAGGCTCGAATAGCCATTTTCAACCTGAATGGAAAGGCCTCCATTTAGTGGGAGGACCTTAGGAATGTGAAATGAATCCATGAGAAGGACTTGTCATGGAAACAATTTGATAAATACTTCAGGAAGAAGTATCTGTCAGAGAAATACTTTGATGGGAAGACCAAGGAGTTCTATGAACTCAAGTTAGGGAAACTCACAATAGATGAATATAACAACAAATTCCTTGAGCTGATAAGGTATGTGCCCTACATAGAGGATGAAAATGTAAGCATGCAACAATTTATTGGTGGATTACCTCAGTCCTTTCGAGACATAATTGAATTTGATGAGCCAAAGACCTTAGAAGACACTATTTGAAAAGAAAGGTATTTCTATGAGAAATTCAAGAATAAGATAGAACCTCATGAGGACTAGAAGAAGAAAATCAATTTAGGATTCAAAAAGAAGGGGTTTAAACCCTCAAGTTTTAAGAACAACGGGAGAGGTTCTAAGATGAGCCTTCCTACTAAAAGTGTATATCAACAAAATTTCCCATCTTAGAGTGGAAATAAACCCTTTGGAGTAGCCTCAGGTAAGACTGATAACACAAAGAGAGAACCCTTGAAATGTTCAGGTTGTGGAGAAGACCACATGTTGAGGGACTGCCCATATAGGAAACAAAACAATAGGAGGGTCTACAACATCCAAGAGGTTACCATAGTTGATGATGTGGCTAGGAGCGTGCCACAAATTTATGCATCCTTGGATAATAGACAAGATGAACACCAAGCTTCAGTGGTGGAGATGGAAGGTATGATTGCCAACCATATAATTTCCATTTGAATTGACCTTGGTTCAAATTTGAGTTATCTTTCCCCTCAAACTATTGAGAAATGTAAATTGCAACAAGTTAAACATGTTAAATCATGGCTGGTACAACTAGCCACTATAACTAAAAGAAAAGTAATAGAGGTCATACTAGAATGCTAATTCATTATGAATGGATTACCCACCCAAGAAACCCTAAACATACTCCCCTTAGGATCATATGACCTGTTGATTGGCATGGAATGGTTGGCTTCCCATAAAACCAAGATGGACTGTTACAATAAAACTTTGGTGTGTGAAGATGAAGAAGGGAGGAAGATAACCCTACAAGGATTCAAAATCTTATCTCAGTGAGACAAATATCATCCCTCGAAGTGAATAAGTATTGTAGAAAATGATGTCCTTGTATGCAATACAAGTGTTGGAATATGTTGAGGACAACAAACCAATCCTAGAGGACCATGCCATATTAAGAGAGTATATAGATGTGTTTCCAGAAGAGGTACCGGGTCTAAATCTAAGAAGAGATATTGACTTTTCAATAGAACTTACACCAGGGGCGGTGCCAGTGTCTAGAACACCTTATAGAACGAGTACACTAGAGCTAGTCGAGCTCAAACTACAATAAAGGAGATGATGGACAAAGGCTACATTTGGCCTAGTGTGTCTCCATGGGGAGCACTAGCCTTGTTTACGAAAAATATGGATGACACACTCAGGTTGTGCATAGACTATAGACAACTCAATAAGATGACCATTAAGAATATGTTTCTCTTGCCAAGGATCGATGACTTGTTTGACCATTTAAGGGGTGCTACAATTTTCTCCAAGATTGAATTGAGGTCTGAATACCATCAATTCTGAATCAAGGATGAAGAAAACCATAAAATAACCTTTAGGATAATATATGGTCACTATGAATTTATGGTGGTGCCATTTGGGCTAACCAATGCACCAACCACTTTTATATGCTTAATGAATAATGTACTCAGTAAGTTCTTGGAAAAATTTGTATTGGTTTTCATTGATGATATCCTAATATATTCTAAGAATAGGAAAGAGAATGAAGAACATCTCAAACTAATGCTTCAAGTGATAAGAGAACATCAATTCTATGCTAAGTTTAGTAAGTGTGAATTTTTCCAGAAACAAGTCCATTACTTAGGCCATGTTATTTCTGAAGAAGGAGTGGCAGTTGATCCTGACAAGATCAAAGCCATTATGGATTGGGCTACCCCAAAGGATGTATATGATATCAGATCCTTTAGGGGATTATAAGGATACTATATGAGGTTCATAAAGGTATTTTCCAAGATTGGTTGCCCAATCACCTCCCTTTAGAGAAATGGAGTTAAATTCCTTTGGACATCAGAATGTGAAGAGAGATTCCAAGAGTTGAAATACCTTCTAACAAATGCACCTATGCTGAAGATTACATACCCATACAAATAATTCCTTGCGTGTACAAATTCCTACAAGGAAGGACTTAGAGGAGTCCTTATGCAAGAAGGACATGTAATTTTCTATGAATCCAGAAAATTGAATGAGCATGAAATAAATTATTTGACCCATGATCTAGAATTGGTTGCCATTGTAACATCCCCGACCATTCATGCTGGGCCACACTACACTAGAGAACTCTTACGTTCTCTCTACGGAACACACTGTAACATACCCAACATCCAACTGAGCTATGCCACATAAAATTTTCGAACTGCATGCAATTAAAATATATACACACAGAACTCTTGAGGATATAT
>ML799263.1:342209-381621 GCA_009831015.1 Picea engelmannii
ACGTAAACAACCAAATACATATGTAAATACATATATTCATACTAAAATAGCAGTAAACGTATACATGCAGCATATACAGGCAATACTCATAAATATATAGACAATTATAACCACACATGAGATAAACCCACAAAATAAACACGTAATGACAATACAACATGTACATTTATCACACAATTAACATTTATATTGGTAATAATATCACCAACTGCATGCATACCTTCCAAAAACTTCCCAGCATTAGACCACACTGTTCATCACTCTCAACAGTGAGTCACCCCCGAGATGGGACTAAACTCCAGTCGAGTAAAGGGATTCCTAACCAGGATAAAGGCTAATAGACAACAAGAAATACTATGTCTCAGGTGCCAACTCAAACTAACAACCTACAGTCCCTCATTCCCCACATGCATGTCCCACCCAGGAAGTGTGCCCCTTCTCTGCTCAACAGTCCTTCGGCTACCCCACTTCCTTTCCGGGCTTTAGCAACAGGCCGGACAGGAAGTCTCATAGCACTGTAGCTACAGTTTAGCACCTTCAGGAAATTGATTCCCAACAATTATCTCACCTAGAGAATTTCTCACGGGCCTGACAACCCACCTCTTTAATATCCCATGGGCCTGACAACCCGCTTCTTCAGTCCATCTCCCAAGCTAATCAGATACACCAACACAAAATGGCTATGGATACAGGTTCAAGTACAATCATGAAGATACAAAGGATAACTCAATGGGTGTGTGCATGCTCATGGATGGTTGACTGGATGCCTGAATGATGGAAGAAATGATGGGAAGCATCATGGAAAAGATGGAAAAATGAACTAAGTCCCAACAATATGTATGCATGTCCCCAAATTGACACTTGTCATGTTGGGAGCTACTTTGTCTCCACTTGTCCCCAACATTAGAACTTAGGATAAAATAATTATCCATACTTTATGATTTAAGAAATATTAATATAATATTCGTTTTTGGCTTAAGCTCCCTAGCTTAGCCCTTTTCCTTAACTTTTAGGCCCCTCCCTTTCCCTAACCAATGGAGTTAATTCCCCCGTCTTTTTTATCTTGGTCATTCTGCGCGCAACAATGTATTTTATATTAATTATGAGACATATACAAAAATAGGTGCACTGACCTTTAACATCTAGTGTCTCCAGCCTAATCAAAACATAAGCATCCTAAATTATAATAACTGGCTCACCAACCTATAAAATGCAACATATACACAAAAGGATACCTGGCCTCAAAATCGCGCGCACTTATGTTGTTGTGCGCGATATCCTGGAATGTGCAAACTTCCTCATTTTACTGCACAGTACATGCACACACTATGCCATGAAATGTGCATACAAAAAAAATGATATCAAACAACTGACCAGCTTAAGTACATTTTCATTTACATTACAATTGGGTTCGACCTAGGGATATTACAATTGCCTCTCCTTATTTATGCATTGTCCTTAGTGCATCATGTACCCATATACAACAAAATTTCAAAAATCCTCAAAAAGATGTAGGTATGCTGCCAGCATTGCATACTCATGCTCCCAAGTATCGTCCTCAGGACCATACTAGGTCCACTGAACCTTTACAAGCCCTATGGATTGATTCCAGAGCTATTTGATTTTTTGGTCCAGAATGCGTAGCGGATGCACTTGAAAAGTGCCTTCTTGCTCCACCTGAATCACATTCCAATCAATAACATGATTAGCATGATGTATATATTTCTTGAGTAATGATACATGGAATACATTATGAATAGACATAGATGCAAGCAATGCAATCATATAAGCTACTGGACCAATCCTCTCTAGGATTTCAAATGGCCCACAATAGTGAGCTACCAACTTTGAATAATTTCCCAACTTCAGGGAACTTCTGTTGGCCCTCACTTTCAAGAATACATGATCACCCACTTTAAATTCCCTGTGAGTTCTTCCATTATCAGCATAGCTTTTCTACCTGTCTTGGGCAGCCTTTAAATTTTGTTTTATTTTAATCATTTTCTCCTCCATTTCCTTGAGAAAATCTGGCCCAACCATTGCTCTGTTTGCTGGGTTATCCCAACTTACTAGTGTGTTGTACTTTTTTCCATAAAGTGCCTCAAATGGGTCATCTTTAGAGATGCTTGGTACCCATTGTTATAAGCAAACTCTACCAAGTGTAGGTAGTCTTCCCATTTTTATGGTTTATCCATCACATACATCCTTAACATATCCTCAATCACTTGATTCACTTTCTCTGTTTGACCATCTTATTTTGGATGATAATCTATACTAAAATTCAAGTTTGTTCCAAATCCATTAAATAATCCCTTCCAAAATTTTGAGGTAAATTTTGGATCTCTATCAGACACAATTGTATTGGGTATTCCATGTAATCTAGAAATTTCCTTCATATAAACATCTGGAATGTTGGTTGCCTTGTGAGTGAGCTTAACTAGAACAAAATCGATATATTTAGTAAGTTTATCCACCACTACCATGATAGAATCATGTTGCTTGTTTGTTTTGGGCAGTTTGGTGATGAAATCCATTGTTACAACTTCCCATTTCCACTCAGGGATGGGTAATGGCTGTAGCAAACCAACTGGGTGTCTATGCTCAACCTTTACCTTTTGACATTCCAAACATCTGGCAATAAAATCAACAACCTCTTTCTTCATGCCTGGACAATAATATTGGCTCTTGATAGCTGCAATAGTTTTCTGATATCCCGGGTGCCCAGCATAAGGCACATTATGCATTTCTCTGAATATCCAATTTTTCAACTCCTGGGAATTTGGTACATAAATTCTTCCCCTGTACATGAGAATTTCATCATTATCTAGCTTATATTCCTGAATTTTCTACTGCAAAATACCTTGCTGTATTTTTTCCACTAATTCCTTGTATTGCAAATCTGATTTGGCATCCTATGTAATTCTTTCTTTCAAATCTGATTGGTACATGATAATGACTATAGCATGCAATTCATGCACTGTTCTGCTGAGTGCATCATCCACTTTGTTCTCTTTCCCCTTGATATGATTTATATCAAAGTCATATTCACTTAGAAATTCTAACCATCGGCTTTGCCTAGCATTTAGAGTTGGTTGATCAAATAAATATTTCATACCATTATGGTCTGTTCTTAGCTCAAACCTTTTCCCCATGTAGTAGTGTCTCCATTTCCTTAAGGCATGCACTATGGCTGCCAACTCCAAATCATGAGTGGCATAGTGTCTTTCATGCTCCTTTAACTTCCTTGACTCATAACATATAAAAAACCCATTTTGACTTAGGACTCTACCAAGTCCCTCTTTACATGCATCTGTGCATACAATAAAGCCTTCATTTGGGTCTACAATCCTTAGTATTGGATTACTTGTTAACAACTATTTCAAGTGTTGGAAACTCCTTTCACAATCCAATGTCCATTGGAACTTCACACCCTTCTTTTGTAAGGAAGTGATTGGCTGTGCAATCTTTGAGAATCCTTCAATAAATCTCTTATAGTAGCCCACAAGGCCCATGAATGATCTAACCTCTGTCACATTATTTGGATTTGAACATTCTCTAATGGCTTCTATATTCTTAGGATCCACTGCTATCCCATCCTTTGAAATGAGATGCCTCAAATAGTGAATTTGCTTCTGATAAAATGAGCACTTACTCAATTTGGCATACAAGTGATGCTCCCTTAATACTTGCAACACCTTCCTAAAATGATATTCATGCGCTTCCTCTGACTTATAATATATAATAATATCATCCAAAAAGACAATGACAAACTTGTCTAAATATTCTCGGAAAACACCATTCATTAAGCACATGAAAACAACTGGTGCATTTGACAAACCAAATGGCACCACTGTGAAATCTCAATGACCATACCTTGTCGTGAAGGCAGTCTTGATGATATATTTCTCTTTAATCCTTACCTGATGGTATCTTGACCTGAGATCTATCTTTGAAAAGATCTTTGCACCCTTCAATTGATCAAAAAGATCATCAATCCTTGGCAGAGGATACTTGTTCTTAACTATCACTTTATTCAACTGTCTGAAATCAATTCACAATCTTAATGTCCCATATTTCTTCCTCATGAAAAAGACTGGGGCACCCCAAGGTGACACACTTGGGTGTATATACCCCTTCTTCAAAAGTTCTTCAAGCTGCATTTGCAACTCCTTCAACTCTGGTGTACTCATTCTGTAAGGAGTCTTTGACACTGGAGCTACTCCCGACATTAAATTGATAGAGAAATCAATATCTCTCTTTGGGGGTAGTCCTGGTACCTCCCTGAACACATCTTCAAATTTTTCCAAGACTGCATAATCTTCCAAATTTGGCACCTTATCTTTAGGTGTCTCTTCCATACATGTTGCAAATATTTGACACCCTTTTTTGTAACATTTCTTCAGCTACAATGCTGAAATTTCTCAGATGGTTACTGCCCTGGGAATTCCCTGCACCTTCCTTAGGGTCCCTTCCTCATCCAAGCAAGTAATTGCCTTGTTATGATAGTCTAGGATGGCATGATGTTGGTCCAACCAATCCATCCCAATTAGATAGTCATAGGAACCTAAAGGCAAGATGTTCAAATCTTCCCTTGTGTTCAGTACTTTCATGTCCATAAGACATGACTTAACCATCTCATTAACTTTTCTTTTGGCTCCGGTAGCCAATTTCACCAACCAAGATTTTCCATGCTTGCTTCTTGGAAATTGAAAACTTTCCACCATCTTAGGATCTATATAACTATGACTATCTCCTGAATCAATTAAAATAACAATGGTTTGGTTGTTGGTCATACCTTCCACTTCAATCATATGAGACTGATACTCTTCTTTCTTGTTGTCGAGGGCTGCATAGATCCTTGGTACATTTGTGCCCATGTCCTCCATTGTTTCATCTTGTTGTACATTGTGAACATTTCTCACTTTTTCACCTCTGTGAGGACAATCTCTATACATATGATCTCCTTTACAACCCCAACATTGAATATGTGGTTGCCTTGGCCTTTGACCCCCTTTCTCAATTGTTCTGGGTTCTCTAGGATTTTTCTGTCCCTGTGGATTATTTATGAAGAATGGTGGCTTAGATACCTTCTTCCTCTGATCCACCTTGAATTTATTTTTGTCTTCCCAAGTTTTTTGGAAAGTTGAACTTGGTTTTTGTTGATCATAAAGGCATTTAGCTCACCTTATGGTCTCCTCCAATGTATTTGGATCATCATACTGTATTTTTTCATTAATGAATGACGAAAATCCACTTAAATACCTTTGAATTTTAACTGTCGCATCCTTGATGAAAGAGACATACTTCAACAGTTCTAGAAACCTTCTTTCATATTCATCTATTGTCATACTTCCAAGCTTGAGTTCAAATAACTCTTTCATTTTCTTGTCATAATATCTCTTAGTCAAGTATTTATTCTCAAAATACTTCTTGAATTCCCTCCAAGTAACACTTTTCTCTTTAATGTGTTGCACCTGCACAAACTGATCCCATCACGTGGATGAATTTCCCTTGATTTGATAGATAGAAATTCTACCTTCTGCATGAGAAGAATAATTATGCAATTGAAAATAATTTCTCATGCCCAACAACCATGTTTTTGCATCTTCATCCTTGTTTTGCTCACCATCAAATGTAGGAGGTTTGATTTTGTTCATTTCTCCTCGTAGCTCATCCACCCCGGACCTCTTGTTCTTCCTGACAGGGGATGGACTTGAGCTGTTGTGTGCTCTCTTATTGGAATTCCTCGGGGAGTGGTGGTGATTTCTACTAACATTTCTTGTTCTTCTTTTCTCATCAGGAGACTTGTGACTTCCTAATTTTCTTGATCCACTCTCCTTATCCAATTTATTTTCTATTTGGTTCAAGCTATGCATTAAATTCATGTTGAAGTCATTCTTCTTCTCATTGGCTCTCATAATCCTTTCATTATCATCTTTATGGATTTGGAAATCCTTCTGTAAATTTTTAATGGTCTATGTCATATTCATGTTTTCATTCCTTTCATCTCCATGTCCATTGGAGTTTGTTCCTTCAATGCCCAAATGGACATACATCCCTCTAATTTCATCCTCCTGACTATAAGTCCCCTGTGTCTTTTTCATTCCTATGGAATCTATTTTGATCTTGATCTGATCTATTTGTTGTTAACTCTGCAAAATGTGCAGCCAACAAAACTTTGTTAGGCTAACCGTTTCAACAATTTCATGAAAATATGAACCATTCTGGTTCAATAATATGTATCAGAATTGTTTCTTTTGATTTCCTAGAAATTTGAATACTTAGATCAATTTTCTGGGTCGATCTTTATATTCCACTATCCAATACCTTTCCAACACCTGATCCCATGCTTGATTCCGAGTCTTGAGAAGAAAGTTATGGCTATTTAAAAATTACCCATTAATTTTTTTTTTTTTTTGTTCATTTTTCAACTTGGCGCAACTTTGCGCTGTAAATATGAATTTTTGCACCCAATCCTTTGGAATTTTCATAGGATATCATTTGGGTTTCCTCATATACATCTTATGGACACTCTATCCAAGTTTCAACTCTTTCTGGGTTCTGGGATGCTAGTTACAACCTGCTGAAATTCCAGACCAAAATACCATATTGTAACTAGTATGCTATAGGTTCCTTATTTTCCATATTAAACTCTTTTAATATGCCCATAAATTTAATTCAGCTCTTGGAATGTATTCTATGGTTCCATATCCTTCCATTGACTTCTCTTGTGCCTCAATTTGATTATGGAGCAGAAAGTTATGGTCCTTTGAAGTTAGATGGGTCTTAAAATTTACCCTCCATTGTTTGTGTTGTAACTTTCTCATAAAAGCTCCGTTTGACGAACGATTTACACCATTATAAATCTCTCTCCGACTATTTTTCTTAGATTGCCTAAAAAATCTCTTTAGGACCTCAAAAATGCACTGCAAAAATATTACGTTCAAATGATATAAAACATCACAGAAAATCACTAGTTTTCTGCTGTTGTTCATCCTTCAAACAACTTCGCGCGCACAAATTTCAACCTGTAAACCCATATTCACCATGAAAAAAAAACACAAGGTAAATCATACTTCATGCACATTAAAACCATTGTATATCACTTCTCTATCATGCCAATAACTTGTGCGCACTACTTTTATGTCGCGCGCCAATATCCACCGCGCACAATTTTGGTTCTTACACTATTTCTTATTGCGCACAGTTTTTGTATCACGCGCTAATGTTCCACATGCATTTCACTCTATGCGCTGCATCATGCCAAAGTTTAGTACACCCCACTGTGCACAAATATTCTATGCACACCTTTAACTAAACTGTCGCATGACAACATATACGCACATTGTGTGCGCACCAACAAAGTTTCTCTGCGCTCAACTAATATTGCGCACACCACACGTGCCATTATTATGTGTGTACACACAGAACAATTCTAAATTTAGCGTGCATACCCGGAAACCAAAATTTTTCTGTGTGGTGCCAAAATTTATCGCTTGCACCTGCACACCGACATTTTTCCGCATGGTGCCAAATTTTAGCATGCATAGCCGCACACCAACATTTTTCTGCGCGATGCCAAATTTTAGCACGCGCAGCCACACACCAACATTTTTCCGCGTGATGACAAAATTTAGCGCGCACACCAGCACGCCAATATTTTTCTACACAGTGCCCGATTTTTACATATCACCAGCTTTTACTGCACATCATGCATTTTTAATGCGCCCACCTGTGCACATTCATTTTTATGCGCATCAATTCTTCATGAATTCCACTGCAAAAATTGGGGCTTTTGATTAACGTTTTCCCCAATTTACCATATACATTTTGCAACTATGAAATTCATTCAATTTCACCTTGATAACACCAGTTCAACCTCTACAACAACAAATCGTTGTGGTTGACATTTCTGGAATGAATTCAACCAAAATCAATTCACAAATTGAGAATCTTAATTATAAAACTCGCTCCAACTATCCTGGCTTCACCGTGACTTCAAATTCGACCAATTCCAGGTCTGCATTTTCTAGAACAGATATTAAATCAAGAATATCTCACCACATGGCGGAATTTCTCAATTTTCCCATGAATTTAACAACATAAATTGGGGATTTTTCCCAATTCTGCCCAATTGTTGTTACTTTTTACCATGGATTCTCTATAACTTGAAATTTGGCTACTTCGAAATCAATCCTCTATGACATTTCACTTCAACTCACTTGTTCATCCCATCCAGGCTTAACATTGAAAATTGAAGCTATGATACCATATTGTAACATCCCCGACCATTCATGCCTGGCCATGCCACACCATAGAACTCTTACGTTCTCTCCGTGGAACATACTGTAACATACCCAACATCCAACTGAGCTATGCCAAATAAATTTTTTGAACTGCATGAAATTAAAATATATATACACAAAAATCTTGCAGATATATATAAATATAACTTAAACAACCAAATACATATGTAAATGCACAGATTCATACTCAAATAGCAGTAAACATATACATGCAACATATACAGGAAATACCCATAAATATACATACAATTATAACCACACATAAGATAAACCCATAAAATAAACATGTAATGACAATGCAACATGGAAATTTATCACACAATTGACACTTATCTTGGTAAGAATATCACCAACTGCGTGCAGACCTTCCACAAACCTCCCAGCCTTAGATCACATTGTTCATCACTCTTAGCAATGAGTCACCCCCGAAATGGGACTAAAATCTAGCCGGGTAAAGGGATTCCTAACCAGGATAAAGACTCATAGACAATAGGAAAGACTCTGTCTCAGGTGCCAACTCAAACTAACAACCTACAGTCGCTCTTTCCACACAAGCCTGTCCCACCTAGGAAGTGTGCCCCTTCTCTACTCAACAGTCCTTCAGCTACCCCACTTCCTTTCTAGGATTCAACAACAGGCCGAAAAGGAAGTCTTAGAGCACTATCGTTGTAGTTTATCACCTTTAGGAAATCAATTACCAACAATTCTCTCACCTAGAGAATTTCTCACGGGCCTAACAACCCGCCTCTTCAATATCCCACGGGCCTGACAACCCGCTTCTTCAGTCCATCTCTCAAGATAACCAGATACACCAACGCAAAATGGCTATGGATACAGGTTCAGGTACAGTCATGAAGATGCGAAGGATAGATCAATGGGTGTGTGCATGCTCATGGATGATTGACTGGATGACTGAATGATGGAAGGAATGATGGGAAGAATCATGAAAAATATGGAAAAATTAAGTAAGTCCCAACAATATGTATGCATGTCCCCAACTTGACACTTGTCATGTTGGGAGCTACTTTGGCCCCACTTGTCCCCAACTTTAGAACTTAGGATAAAATAATTATCCATACTTTATGATTTAAGAAATATTAATACAATATTCCTTTTTGGCTTAAGCTCCCTAGCTTAGCCCTTTTCCTTAAATTTTAGGCCCCTCCCTTTCCCTAACCAGTGGATTTTAGTCCCCCATCTATTTTATCATGGTTGGTCTGCACACAACGATGTATTTTATATTAATTATGAGACATATACAAAAATAAGTGCACTGCGCTTTAACATCTAGGTTGTCCGGCCTAATCAAAACATAAGCATCCTAGCCTATAATAACTAGCTCACCAGCCTATAAAACACAACATATACACAAAAGGCTACCTGGACTCAAAATTGTGTGCACTTATGTTGTTGTGTGCAGTATCCTGGAATGTGCAAACTTCCTCATTTTACTGCGCAGTATATGTGCACACTATGCCATGAAATGTGCATACCAAAAAAATGATATCAAACAAATCATCAGCTTAAGTACATTTTAATTTACATTACAATTGGGTTCGGCCTAGGGATATTACAACTATAGTACATGCTTTAAAAATGTGGAGGCATTACCTCCTAGGTAGAAGATTTGTTCGTATGACAGACCATAGTGGGTTGAGATATCTATTTGATCAACCAAACCTCAATGCTAGACAAGCTATATGGATGGATCTCCTTAGTGAGTTTGATTTATCAAACACATCAATGGAAAAGAAAATAGGGTGGTTGATGCCCTTAGCATAAGTATGAGAGTGATTCACTTGGCATTTGTAAGCACTTGTGAAACGGATGTCAGGGAGAGAGTCAAAAGTGCACAAGAAAAAGATGCATTTTTCAACACTGTAAAATCATACTTAGAACAAGATCCCATTGGGATGAAGTATGAGGATTATCAATTGCTGAATGATGGATTTCTAACCTACAAAGGTAGGTTTTATATCCCAAAGTGTGACAAATTGAAGAGGCTCATGATGGATGAACTACACAAAATACCATATGTCGGTCATCCTGGTTATCATAATATGATCACAACCACTAGGAAACTGTTTTATTGTTCATGATTGAAAAAGGACACAACTGATTACTTAGCCGAATGTCTAGAATGTCAGTAGGTTAAGGTAGAGCACTGACATCCAGTAGGGATGTTGCATCACCTACCAATTCCAGAATGGAAATGGGAAACCATCTCCATGGATCTCATCACAGGGTTACCAAAATCAGTGAAACAGAATGACGCCATCATGGTAGTTGTGTAAAAACTGAGCAAGACTTCTCACTTCATTCCTGTCAAGTCAATTTTCAAGGAAATAGATATGGCTTATATTTTCATGAAAGAAATATTTGGACTGCATGGCATGCCTAAGGAAATCATATCTGATCTAGATACAAAATTTACTTCGAATTTTTGGAAATCTCTATTTTCTTTTGAAACTAAATTGCTATTTAGTATAGCCTATCACCCTCAAACTGATGGACAGATAGAGAGAGTAAACCAATTATTAGAGGACATGTTAAGGATGCATGTAATGCATCATCCTAAGAAGTGGGAAGACTACCTACCTCTGGTAGAATTTGCCTACAACAATTGCTATCAAGAGTCATTAAAGATGAACCCCTTTGAGGCCCTTTATGGTAGACAATGCAAGATTCCAATCACCTGGGATAACCCAGTACACATAATTACAACTAGCAAAAATATGCTAAAATAAATGGAACAACAAGTAATTCACATAAAATAGAATCTGAAAGTGGCTCAGGATAGACAGAAAAGCTATGCAGACAGAAAAATGACTCCTAGATAGTTCAAAATAGGGGATCATGTGTATCTTCGAGTTAGACCCAATAAACCTCCTTGAGAATGAGAGACTGTGCCAAGATGGCACCTCAGTATTGTGGACCCTTTGAAATTTTTGATAGAGTGGTGTTTGTAACATATATGCTAGCACTTCCTTCCAGAGTGAAGGAACATAATGTTTTCCATGTTTCATTACTGGAGAAATATCTACATAATTCTAATCATATAATTGACTGGTCTGTGATTCGGGTGGAACTAGAGGGAGAACTCCTACCAGAACCACAATGCATAATAGACAGGAAGGAAACCCCACTCAAGAACATAACCATTGCACAGGTCAAGGTGCAGTGGAAACACTTTGGTCTAGATGAAGCTACATGGGAAATGGAGGATGCCATGAAACATGCATACCCATTTTTGTTTACTTCTGTACAAATAGAGCACATCGACAGATAGAACATAGAGGATGATGTTCCTTTAAGGGGGAGGGGATTGTAATACCCTTGTTTTCCCCAGCTTGTAAATATAACTATAACTTTCCAAAAGACTCTGGTAGACTAAATACGTGTGAACATTGGATTTGATGGAACTTTTGTTATAAAAGGTAATGTATGTATTTCTGTCATTAATGTAAAATAGATAGTGTTGCATAACTATTGAAAGGGGGGTTTTCCAAGATAGATCATGATTCTATGAGAGATATATGGTGAGGGGAACCATAAATGGTTGAGATAACCCCCACCAAAATAGTACCTCACTAGATTTAATTTCTCAGAGCCAAAATAGTCCTTTGACCTAGAAGTGAATTACCAGTCAGGTTGGTAGTTGGAAATGTACTCCTCAAGATTTAATGAGGATACGGGGTAGAGAACCCATCTGCAAGACTTCCAGACCTGACCAGGAGCTAGGGATTCAGACCCATGCAATTGTGCTGAGGAAGGAAAGAAATGAATTAATTTCGTGGGAAGAGGCAGATCTGTGAGGAAGCAGAGTGGAGAAACCAATATCCAAGAGTGAGAAGAGCACTTGCAGCACTCTGGTTCAAAGAAGAACTGAGAAACAAGCTTTTTCTGGGTGCAAGAAGCTACAAAAACATTTCCAGTCCAAGCTGATAAATGAGGTTGACGAGTGTCTGTGGAAGTACTCGTGCAGACCCCCTGTTGGAGGAGGAGAGTAACCTTTGTCCCTGACTATCATGGAGAAATGAAAAAGTGTCTCTCTCAAAGCATCATGGTCTAGATCAGGGGTGGCCAATGGTAAATCTATTCATGAGTGGTTGTTCCTACAGTTGGGTGGAAACATGCACCCCTTTCAGCAATCGTTTCACAATTTTGGCTTCTGAGAAGTATTTTCATACTCTATGTACTGGAATTTAAAAGAATGTTTGAATATACATGTTTATGACTAAAATTGTATTGAATGGTTAAGGTAGAGATGTTTATTTTTTCTCTGTGAACCCATGATTTTGAATGGTCTTATGGTTTCCTCAGCTTAGCAGATAAATATTTATGGGACATGGGTCTATAAGAGAGTTGGGGTAGGGTTAGTTGAAATGCTTAAGTCCTGCCAACCTCTGTAATTTACCATCGTATGAATGCCAAGTTCAAACTTGGTGGAAAGGAGGGCCTCTCCTTCAGACCCTTCACCAGTGGGACTGAGGCCTCATGTCCACGACCTCTTCATGTCCATGATCTTAAAAAATTAATGGCTAAGATATTAGCGTGTAGTCTGTGATCATTTTCGGAGGACCTATATGACCAAGTTATGGGGGCCCTGTGCTAGGCCTGAAAGGAGATAAGACTTTCTGGATTTGTAACTCTGGAAGTTTAGAGCTCTAGGGTTTTACGACCTTACCATTTGAAAACCAACTGAAGGAAACTTGTGTTACAGTTACCCATGAGGTTGAGTGACGTCTAGCGGTTTCCCTAACTATGGCATATAGACTTGTCCCACCGTTAAACCTTGACCCACTTACCAATCGCAAAGTAACACAAACCGAATATTCAAGGGTACTCAAGAGTCCCCCTAGCCGTTGAAGCTACGTCAAGGTAAGTCCAACATTGACTACTTTAGGAGAAAAGAGGTGTTATAACACCAAGTTATCAAAACATCGTAGTTACGAATTGATGAAATCCATGGATATAGGGAGTCCATTAAGAACCCCTCTGAACTGTCCGATCAACCAGTGGAGGGAATCACGTATGGTACTTCAATGAAGTACTACTTTAGAAGAGAGGAGAAGCCATAACACCAAAGCCCCCGAATACCAGAGATACAAAGTAACAAGAACCATAGATCTAGGGACCCTTCAGGATCTCCCATGTTCATAGATCTAGACTGTGGTCATCCTGATGTTAACCACTCTAGGAGAAAGGAGGAAACCATACAATGAATCCTATGAATGCTGAAGTTACGAAGTAACGGAGGCCATAGATCAAGGGGTCTACGTGGATACATATTGACCATGAGATCTAAGGGTGGTGGAAGGATTTCATCCCGGAGTGATGTGGCACACTGACGTCACCCAAGGTGACATGGACCCACGATTGATGTTCCACATCTCACCTAGATTTGTACGTGTCACAGAACCTATGTGGTCGTTAAAATGTGACACATTTCACCCACTATAGGGGCCACATGTCATCTTTGCCTTGCCGTGTGTCACCATTGGCACATCCATTCGGTGGGTGGAGTTCTTGGGAGCCACCTATCCTTGCCTCCGTGTCTAATACGTCACCACGTGCGAGGGTGGACCCTTAAGGAGTCTGGGACTTCGGGACTCCGGAGGTTCAGAGTGTAGAGTCATAGATAAGATGAAAGGCATGAAGGCTAGAGCCATGTGGAGATATTTCAGGCTCCTTCAAGAGTTCAATAATTTGGGACTTTGGAAAACATGCGTGCATAAAGGAAAAGGGGCATTCAGTACTGAAGCGCTGAATGTCAAACATCCTCTAGCCTGTGTGTTAAATGAGGATAAATTCCTGTCATTGGATTGGAAGGTGGATGGAATTCCCCCATGAAAGTAGGAACTTGGAGATGGTACAGATGAGGTGGGCCCATGTGGGCACCATGTGGCCCATGACTGATAACGCCCGAAGAAATTTGAGAGGCCATAAATTGAAATCCAAAGCTCGGTTATGAGTCTGGTAGCAGTCGTTAGAAATCCATGGTTGAGTAGAAGAGGATGGAGACCTCAGAGAGATGATTCAAGATGATAAAATTAAGTGAAATTTTGATGCCCCATCCCTCGAAAGGGTACTTAGGGGTTGAGTGTGTTACATATAGAATGGTCCATTAGGCAGAGGTGCACTGAGGGTTAGATCAATTGGATGCTTGACTTGGTCGTGCGTTGGTACCCTGTTGGGTGAGGAGAAGATGTCTCTGTACTCTTCCATGATCCCATCCACTTTCTTTTGCTAGAAAGAGAGGCTTTCTGTAGAGGCCACAAATGTGGTGGCGACCTTCTTCTTACTATGAGAATAGATAAAAAAAAAGATGAACTTCCCGATCTGTGAAATTACCTTACTGCATTGCTTAGAAGAGATTAAAGAAATAGTGGTAGGTGGTGCTACCTCTAATATCCTGTATAGTTTTCTACCCAAAGTAATAATAACACTGTGGGTTCTAGACTCATACACAACATATCACTTCCACAAATATGGTTGTCCTAAAATAAGATCAAAAACTTCAAGGGGATCAATATCACACAATACCTCATTTTTGAAAGGCTTGATGTCGTAGGGAAGATGACACTATTGGATAACAAAAAGATCTCTTCCTTGGAGAACCCAACTGATGGTGTAGGGTTTCACGTGTGGTGTCATCGATAGGTCTATTCACTTGATGACCTTTGTTGAGATCAATTTCTTCTGACTATTGTTATCGACAATGAAATGAAGTGAAGCCCCTTTTACCCACATATGTGAGTGAAAGAGGCATTCCCCTTCCTCTGGTTCTTTTGGTTCTCTTGGCTGGAATTTGGTGGTAGTGATAGTGGCATTGGATTAAACATCGATAATCCACTTCCTTCCTTCTGGATTTGATTCAGAGTCAAAATCTACCTTTGACTTAGAATATTCATCTCAGCCACCAATGACTGCTTAGAGTGGCATTCTTCAGTGTCATGCCAAGGGATTTTATGGTATTCACACCATTTTCCCATGTCCTTCTTCGACTTCTCATTACCATTCTTGTGTTGCGACTTAGATTGGTTGTCCTGAGAGTGGCCATATTTTCTCCGTCCCTTGTTTTGTGGGTTGGGGTCTGTTGGCACAGGGGTAGACCCAAGGTTCAACGCTCAAGAGCGCACCAACAAAGCCCTAACTACCGGCCCTTTCGGCAACACCTGCGAATCATATGAAGTCTCACCCGAGGTAGAGGTAGGGGTGGTTACAAGACTCAAGTGTCTGCAACCTTAGCTAGGACACAAATATGTGATTATATCCTTTATAAAGCACTTAGCACCGTTCATTCATCACTATTCACCCTTATTGTACTTCGAAGATAAGAAAAAATGTTGCATTACTTGCTCAGATATAAGATATTTCAATTCTTAGCAACAACAAAACATATTAGATCCTGTAGATCAGCACTAAGCATCCCCATACACATCAGATATATTATTCATATACATCTATTGAATCACAAAGCATAAGAAAATCTATCTAATCATGGCATAGAACTTAGCAAGATAATGAAAACACAAGGAAGAAACATCACAAAGCATGACACATAGGTTTACGTGGTTCACCCCCACCCTAGGGCTATGTCAACAAAGTCTTCTTCTTCTTTATTAGCTTGGTCAATCTGATTACAAAATAGAGCTCAACTTGTACTCCACATAGGACAGGAGATCTACACACACCTCGCCAAATCCTCCTTCCCTGAGTAGATCTAGCACAAAGCCTTCTTACAATCCATGCACTCAGCATTTACAACACTTTCACTCAGCTCTGCAAGCCTCTTACAATCATGTACAAAGAATTTGCATTCGATCACACAGATCTAATTATTATCACTAAGCCATCGACCCTTCTTACATTACCTAGCTACTTATTTATACTTTACAACATGGGCCTAAACATGGGTAAACCATGGGTCGACATCCCTTTTTCATTACATTAACCCAAAACCCTAAAAGGGCCCCAAAGGTGGGTCGAGATCCCGTGATCTCTGCTTCGCCTAGCGCTCTATCTTTGACAGGCTATCGAAGTCCAAAACGGTCAAATATGACCAAGTATTCCTCAAAACTTGGTCAAGGGACAAAAGGCCCCCAACACTCACCTGTGACTCATCCCGAGTCACTCTAGTCTGATCAAATCCACTTTGAATGTCTTGAGCTTGGCCCAAGCTACTTCAACTTGCTGCAGTGCGACAACCTCTTGCCCAGTGGACTCCTGGATCACTACATCATTTACCGGTCCTTCCATGCACTGTTCTACGGTGATGACAACCTATTCAAGCTTGGCTGCTTGGCTCTCAAATTCAGTGAACATGTGGCATGCTTTCTCTTGGAGTGGTTGAAGTCATTGAGAGACTTCCATCACTTTACTTTGCAGCATGTGTACCTATTGTTGAGCAGTGTGTTGTTCTGGAAATTGCTTCATTCTTTCAACTGGGGTCAAGGCCTTCAACTGCGCCTGTACCATATCTACATGCTTCTTTGAGTCTTGGAGTTGTGCTTATAATGTCTACAATTATGGGTTCTCTATGAGGTTCTCATAAGTCTAGGAACTTCTAGCATTCAACTGCTTACATTCCAAAGCCAAGGTTTTTAATCTGTCAATTGCGGTGTGGGAAGTTTCCTCCCTTAGGTCTCGTACTTCTTGTGGAGTCTCAGACACAGTATGAAGTTCCAGATCTGTGATGTGCTTCTTAAGTTGTTGGATTAATTCTTCAAGTTGTGCCACCTACTGTGGGACACGTTCTTCAATTTTCACTTCAATGACAATCACAGAGCGAAGTTCTCTGTGAACTCTTTCCTATACTTCAAGTTTCTCTTCTAGCAACTGGTCCTTGCTTTGCTGTAAATGTGCTTTTTCCTTCTCCCACTTCGCTTGTAAGGAAAGTTTCTCCTGTTCTTCCTTCCTCTGTTGTACTATAAGTGCGCTCTGTACCTGTGACAAATCCTGGGTGGCTTGCGCTATGTCTTCTTGAGCTCGTCAAAGGCAAGCTTCAACTTTGTCAGTGATCTGGTGTAATTGAGTGGGCTCATCAGTTGTTACTATTGTTTTAATTGTCAAGGGTGTCATAGAAACTGCTCAACTAGACTGGAGTGCCTACTGCACTTATTGAAGTTCACCCTTGAGTCAGCTGCATATCTCCTCCTGCTTCACTTCTTTTTTTTTGCGATCTCTAGTGAGGCATCATTCAGTGCAGCGATACTTATGGTTGACTGCGCAAGGTTATGGGTCCATTTCTGAGGGAAAATATTTGGGTTCCTCCCTTTTTTGATAGTTAAGTACTTGTACGGGGCTAGAATACTGTAAACCTTGTGATCTCCAAGGTTAAAATATCTAAATTTCAGCGATGTGAGCTTATCCTGGTTAGCACGAACTATGCGCACCCCTTTCGGGAGGTACGTAGTGACCACATCATAGTCAAATTCTCTGGGTACAATGTCTCGATTCACTGTGCCGCTTAGTGGTGGGATATACTTAGGCAAGATACTTGGGATCATCTTTACAGTGGTGAAGTCGTTTCCAAGCTTAGATCGTCTTTTCGAAGGCAATCGGGATGGTCCTGCTCGAGCAGTGGAGGGGGAAGCTGGAAATGCTCCTGAGAACGATGCCTATAAACTTGTAGACATTCCTTTCTTTGAAATGACTCTCTCAGTCATTAAGTCAATTAGAAATTCTTCAATGATTTTCTTAGCAATGCTGAGCTTGTTCGACATACAAGCTACTGTGATATTCCTCTATGCCCCTTTGCCCCAAAAATATTGAATATTCCTCTATGCCCCTTTCCGAAGGCAGTTGAAGATTAAAGAATCAAGTTGTGAGGCTTTCCAAAGAACCAGGTTGTTAGACCTAAAGAGTGAATTTATCTTGTGAGAGTTTCGTTGCAACAACAAGTTCGTTGTCATTGTTTTCCTGGTAGATTTCTTAGCAGTGAATTTCCCTTGAGTCCTTAGAAGGGAGATTCCTAGTTACCTGCGACAAAGAGACCCCGATAAAAAAATGGGACATATGAGTGACTGAGATAATTGAATGGGTACATTCCTTGGTTTCTCAAACTATTGAAGGACAACTTGGTTATGGCACAAAATAGGATGAAACAATTTTATTTTTTATTTTTCTCCACAAAATGAAAATCCCCTATAACAATTTGTTTGAATATTGGGCCATCAACAAAAAATATGTTATTTCCACTATAAAAATATAGCTCAATCGTAGGTAGGAGGATAATGTCCAAGGGGAACTAATCACAAGTCAACGAGGATAAAACCTTGCTATGATACTACTTGAAGATAACCTATTGGTTCACTTCATGAGATCAACATTCATAAATAGAGAAGACCATGGTATCTACTAAACAAAAAAATATTTAGTATTATGAATATATCACATGAAAATGATGATATGAGATACAATTGTCATGTATTTAAATACACATTAGCACAATAATTCATCCTTAAGGGAAGGAATGATTTATCTGATATTACAACATTGATGTAAATTATAGCCTATAACTACATTATAGATTATTGTTTATGCATTATTACATTAGTGGTAATATACCCTTTGTATATTAGACTTTCAAAACATGTTTCTCAAAGCTTAATGCATCTTGGGGGTCATCAATGTTGACAAATTTGTCAAAATCAAACTAGTAGGCTTCGTTATGCTATGATTTGAGAAAATTAAAAATTATTCTATTATAAATAAATACTTCAATAGGTTCCCTTCTCAAATATCTTTCTAATGGTTGTAAGTTTGGTCATATTGGAGTTTAAAGTTACCTTTTATTCCATATAGAAGTTAGTTTCAACATATTGGGTTATTTGAAGATCTTTCTAATGGTTGTAAGTTTGATCATATTGGAGTTTAAAGTTACCTTTTATGCCATCTAGAAGTTAGTTGCAACATATTGGGTTATTTCACTTGTTTTACTAGAGTATTAAGCTTCAAGTGTGAATTGAGACCAACTTTTCCCCATCGTGGGAGAAAATAAAAAAGGAATTAGTAAACACTTTGTATCCACAAATGATGTTTGTGGATAGTGCTTTTGCCAATGAATCAGGTCCTTGCGCTTGTTCTCTTACAATATTAAGATTCTGCTACACTATTAAGGTTTGAGTGTAAATTGAGACGAAATTTACTCACTCGAGGGAGAAAATAAAAAGGGAATTAATAAACACATTTTATCCAAAATTGTTATTTGTGAATAGTGTTTTTGCCAATCAATAATGATTGTTGAAAAACTTTGCCAATTTATTGCACTTCCTTGGAATTCCTTACATATGGTCAAGTGTTTATACATGAATCCATAATGACTCATCACTAGCCCTTATATTATATCAATTAGGTTCACTCGCCATATTTGATTTGAAGATAAATATGCAAAAGTGTCCATATGATAATGTTTTTACTAGACCATGTCAATGTAGGTATTTACACGAATTTTAAAATCAATATGAGTTTATATGTTTAAGTCATGATAAGGCAAAATTTTGGTTTCCATACTTTATTTCTTTATTTTTAATCCCTACCCTTCGGGCTGAGGGACTATTAGTAATCGATTTTTCAGTTTTCTTATTAACTGGGCGCAAAACCAATGAGTTCTAGTTATTTTAACCAATTTTTTCCAAAAATCATACACATTACGTTGTAATTTATCCCGAGGCACACAAAGAAGATAGCTTAGTTTATAAGCATACTTTGTGTACTCATTTTTCCGAAACCAAGTAATGCTAGAAAAGGGGTCTAGCATTGCATATTAACATTTAATGTTTGTTAAACAATCCATAGCCCATAGCATGAATTTTCTATTGACTTGATCTGTTGCTTCCACCTACACCACCATGAAAACCTACACGAATCCTATACTATCCTGCAAATGTGTTTCTAGTCCTTTACAATCTTTACCTCCCCATGAAATATTTTCATAAACTCGTCGAATGTGGTCTTTATTTGCATTCGTCTTTTGCTGTAATGAGGAGGTAGTGGTCTCTGGTTCCAGAATATTGGTCAACCCAACAAATTGGAGATCACACCTACATAGCACACACAATGTCATCTCCAATTTCCCCATGAAATCATTGCACAAAATCACATAATGTGTTCTTTACCTCCTTTTGTCTCTTGCCGTGAAGACAAGGTGAAGGTCTTCAGTTCCAAAATCTCGGCCAACCCAACACATTGGAGAGCCCACTAGATGGAGTTCTTTATGCATGCTAGAAAAACTGAATATTGGTTCCATAGTGGCCAATTAATCTCTGTAATTTCGGGTTAATGATACTTGCATATGTGTCTTCATAATATTACACTATTTTTAGATGAACTAAGTGATATTTTTCAAAATTGATTTCATAAGTAAGGAAAGCTTAGGAGGACGACTTACCATATTGTAGTTCGGAGGAGGTTGATCACTCTCGCTCAACTGTGATATTTTCATGTAGGTTGGGGACATGACATATTGTTCTCTAATGCAGGTAGGGAACCTCTAATCCCTTCTACAACAATTTCCACATTTTCCCATGGTAGGCTTGTTCTTTTGACCACTTCTAGAAATGCCTTGAAAGAGAACCAAAGGTGCATACTCCAACCATTATCTTTATCATCTCGACAATGTTCTGCCCTCCCCATTTCAAATAATTTATAGTGTGGGATCTGAACCAAAATATAAATTCCTTTGAAGTAATTCTAGTTGCATCGATGCCACAGACTACATCCCCAATATAGGAAGCACTTGGATAACCAACATGTGTCAAACTATCGATGTTCAGGACCATTGAATGCAATCAAGTTTATTTAGTAGATCTTGATACTTGTTTGTTGTGAGTTACCTCCAATGGGATGGTTGGAGTATATAAGATCACTTATGAATATTCTCGACTTCCAGTGGAGATTGATTGACCATATGCTCATTTTCTCTACCTCATGGCATTGCTTCCCTTGATTAGATCACTATCTATATGGAGAAGAGAGGAGAAGGTGGTGGTGCAACACAAGCCACCCTACATAAACATGATTTTATCATCCATGCCTCGCCTGAACTCGGTTAGTTTTCCACTCACAACACAGATGAATGCATTAGTGAAGGAAGATTTTATCTCCAATTGATTCAGGTTTAGAACCCTCCCCTACCACTTTCCTAAATCGGTCCTGCACATGCACATCAAAGCCAAAGGGAGAAGGGGGTGACACTCCTTTTCCTCTTCGAAATATACTATGGACCGATCAATCATACCACTACCTGTGTAGCTCAAGATGGCTCTTTTCCCCCCCTCACTGTGATATGGATAGAGCTATACTAACCTTTCCTCGACTGGCTAGCTTTGTGTGTTGTGGATTTAAAAAACTACATTGATTTCTAGTTCATTAGTTATGAAATAAAGATACAAATCTTGGTTCTTTGGACAAGAATTTGAACCTTTTCTTTACCACTTGTTACTTTCCTGACTTGCAAATTTTTTCCAAAACAACCACATGGTAACCATATAACACACAAAATAACTAAGAGAAGCCACATATACTTTACTTTAAGATACGAAACCATCAAACAATCATGTTAATTTGAGGAACTTTCAACCACACAATATAATTTGATGTGCCCAAATTAATTTTCGTTATTATCTCCAACATGTTGGTCAAGCCAACATGGATTTAACTCTACTAATTCTCCAAGAAAATGGATCGAACCTAGATGAGTGATGGATAGAGACCATGTGGAGCAACCATCCATTGTTTCACAACCAACATGCATGTAAACCAGGTGGAACTACCTATGTTGCTTCTTTCACATAAATCCACAAATTAATATTAGTAATAACATATCTCGAGAAAAAAATTAAAGTTATCACCTCTCACCTTCCAGGTATGAAATTATTTTTTTCTATCACCTCTCACTTTCCAGTTTTGACACTATTTTCCTCTTCCCTGAGTCATGAAAGACTGAGATACCCTGAACAAGGAACCTGGTAGCTTATATGCATGTGGAATCTCCAACATGTTATCCATTTCGTACACCTCTACAACATCTCTTTCTTACACCTATAAAAAATTACATGTCTCATAAAATGGTGCACACCTTCATTGCAGAAAATAGGTTGATGCAATAGAGAGTCATTGAGGCTTCATGCCATGGTAATTGTTGGATACATGACAATGTACTTATGAAACGAGTCTCCTTCCATAGTAGTTGTTGATTTCATGTTTTCTTCAAACTTTGAAGAGTGGGAATGTATCCATCCACATCACTAGGATCGAAAAACTCATTATCCGACCATCAATTTGTAGTATCCTATTCTCTACCTTGTACTTATTTATCAACTCACCGATTCTATTTTTTGGATTGTCAAAAAACTCGTTATCCGACCATCAATTTGTAGTATCCTTCTCTCTACCTCATACTTACTTCTTAACCCACCATTTATATTTTCTGGATTGTCAAGTTCCTTCGAGTGAGCCCCCAGATCTGCACCAACCAAGAACAGACTACCATAATCTTCACTCTTGTAGTTATTATCATCAATAACGAGATTTATCTTAGCTCTGATACTTCCCTGTCCCCTAGTTTGAAATCCCTTATCCTTCAAAGTTCACAGATGTTAGATACTATGATGGCTCACCCTCAATGATGATTCAATAACCTCCGTGTTATTATCCTTGTTTAATAATTTGATACTTTTTTCTGCATGAATATTTTATTTATCTGTTTCATCCTTACAAAATTTTACATATTTAATCCATGTTACAAATGGATGTACTTAAAATAAAATAAAAATATATTGATCATATAGTTTCTTGTTAATATGTTTCCCTATCGTTTTCAAAGACATGTTATGAAGAACAATGATCGATCATCAAGTGAACTATTTGTAGAAGATGTTGAAATCTATCAACAACTAGGATTTCTTAAATATATTCCAAAGAGGAAACAAAATAGTGCATTTATTTCTTTGTCTTTGTAGTGCATGAGTGTAGCAGAAAGTTGCAAGTTCAATGAAAAAACTACTGTCAGAATCTTGGGGAGCAAGAGAATCACTTCCCCTCCATGGTTCCTAATAAAATAAAGCAAAACAATCTATGAGGAAAAGACACATCATATGAATGCATGCCACTACATTGTTGTAGCACAAAGTTCTTCTTTCAAAGTAAAAAATAATTCATAGAGAGTCAAAGGATGTCTGGCCTACAACATGAGGGTGTGTTGGAGAGGGAATGTGCATGAATTATGTATAGAGATACATGGAAGTAGTTTCTATAACTCTAAGCACTTCTTTCAACGTTTAAAAGGATTCTGAGACAAAATAAGGACATTGTTGGCAGCCACACATGATTTTGATATTTAACATGCTCAAAAGAGTTTATAGTTTTCCATAGCTGCCATCACCTCAAATTTGTGAACATTTTTCTGAGTTTCAAAATGATTGTTGGATTAAATCTTACCTTATTTAATTCTTTATTGCTTGCATTATCACTTGTTTTATGTTTAATTCATGACTGTAAGCATGAATTAAACATAAAACTTGTCTTGGTTTAATAATTTTGTGTCTTAGAAATATCTTTTAAAAATCCATCCATATGTAATTGAATTTCAAGTCTTATGAAATGGTTGCTTAATCCATTATCGATTTTTTTTTTTTTTAATTTGGTCCTTATGAATTCAATGATTAGATAGTTTATTCTCAAATTATTTTGATACATGAAGAGCCTTGGTTAATTTTTGGTATTCTTCTCATGATTTCAATGGTCGTATCAACATTCATACCAATGAGTACAAACCTGCTATACTTGCATTTTTACATTACCTTGTTGGCTCAAAACATTAATGAATCTATTCATTATCTGCATAGGGTTTTGTACTCTGTAGTTTTGGCACTCATCACAAGATATGGTAAGGAATACAATGAAACCTTTGGTTTTCATTCTCACTATACGAGTTATGATAACTCACATGCTCCATTATTTTCGTGTTTCCACACTCCATTCAGACTTGTTTCTATTGCTCTCATGATTGTAACCTAAAACTATTCCGAGTGATATTTGTTGCATCTTGGTTACAGTGGTCATGGTGCTTGTCATTCACATAGATATGAATGGATTCCAAGCCTTATTATCCCATGATGATGCTATCGATGACCTAAATGGGCATGGATGGGATGTATTCCTAAAAAAATTAGAGGGTTATAATTTTCAGGTAGCAGAAGCCTTTGCACGAACCTTTGATGGTTTTAGAGCTAAGATTGGAGACATACAATTAGAATTGACGGAAGATTTTGTCAGCAAAGCAACAGGGCTCCCATCAAAGGGTGAAAGATGGTTTAAAAACACCAGTATAGAAGAAGTCTTGTGGAATTTGTTTATGACCTCTCGAAAATCAATTGTTGTGTAAAAGGTATTCCTATCGCTCTGTTAAAACCTATATGGCATAGTTTATTGTTAACTTTGAAACAATTTGTTACTTGCGAAGGTCGATACGAGCTGGTCTTTCTCTACCATATCCGCTTGCTCATGAATTTCATAGGTTTCATCTTAGATATGCCCTTTTACTTATTGATGAGTCTCTATAAGATGTCCAAGCGTTACAAACGATAGGGTACCAATTTGAGCCTGTTCCACCATGGATTGGTTAAAATCTTGTTGATGTGTCATTTGGCGACCATAGGTGACAGTTGGAAGACCTTTTTGATGAGGAATGGCTTCGCCCAGGATAATCCTACAACAAACCCTCATTTAATTGCAAACCCTAACTCAGATAATTCGTTGGTTGAAGACCATTTCGGTAATTCAATTAATCAACCAGAATTTACTGATAAAACCCCTCTAGATAAAGGATCACCGTGTAGGTTTTCACCTGAAAGATTTCCAGAGCAAGTGATTGGTGAATTGAAGGGAAATAATCCTCTTGTGCCTGTGGGTGATGATATCCTAAACGTTAATGTTAAGTTTGATGCTAAGAAATTTTGTAAAGGAACAAAACGACATTGCACATATTTGGGTTTCAAGAACAAGAAGGTCGGTCACCTAATCTCTAGGAATCTAAGGAACCAAAAAGATACTCATCTGAGCTCGATCGATCCGATCGATATTGATTAGGGTTCAGATATTGAGATAGAGGATTTTCTAGTTCGGGAAGATCCAAAATTTCAAGGTTCCAAGAGGGAGGTTGTCATTCATATTGAACCATATGATTTCATGACAAATCTACCACCATGCCTTAAGTGTAAAGAAGTATTCTCAGGTATTAGGAAAGATCTGAAGCAAACAATAGATAAGAATGAAGCCCCCTTGGTCGATTTTGTCCCTCGTTGATCTTCCATCTCCCCTATACACTGTGATGGATGTCTCGATTGGGTTGAGCATTACTATACCAACGTTCCTCTCTTACAGGTCTGAATCAAATCTTTAACTGCTCAGAATGATCTGTTGAAGCAAGAAAACCTTGATCTCAAGGCACATGAAGAGAGGGAGACTAAACGTATCAAGAGAGATGGAAACATAGTCATTAAGAATACGACCAGTGTCAAGGAAATTATAAACTCTGAACTGTCTTATCCCTCTTTGGCAGATTTTTAATGGTAAAACATTTTATTGTGATTTCGTTTGATTTTGTTATCTAGTTCGAAATAAGTAGTTCTGAATTGTGATTTTATTTACTAAAATAAAGACTGGCTACAAAATATTTGATTATGTAGCCAAGTCTCTTTTGATAAAAATGAGTTATTAGAAATTGTGTTTCTAATTTATCAAATTGGTTTGCTATTCTCAGGAAATGGGAGATTTTGCTGCTGATTACTTGGAGGAAATATTTTCAATTATATGCCTAAATGATTAGTAGTTTCTCCTTCCTTATGTTTTATAAAAAAAATGGTTTAATTTTGGAATAAACCAACTCTGTTATGAGTGGTTTCCAATCCACAAATTTTGTAATATTACTTGATTTTGGGAGGTTCAACTCTATCCTGTGAGATATGAGTATTTGGATCCTAGATTACTTTAAATACTGTTCACTTTTGTTAGCGAGAGAATCCTTTTTTGGAACGCATTATGGACATGTAATTCCTCAATACTTTATGGACAAGTTGTTCACATTTTGGATTTAGACTAGCGTGACACTGTTCCATCTATGTTTTGCATATTATATTATGGAATATTCACATGTTACACAGCTTTAGCCTCATTAGCATCTAATGTTTCATTTTATTCAACGCTTTAAATTTTGTCTATAATTTGTTGTTTCATATATTATATTTGTGATCATTATTTCACTTTAATATCATCGATTTATGCTAGATGTTAAGTTGATGTATCATATGGATGTTTTACATTATATTTTATTGTAAACATTCATCATTACAAGGTCACCGGATTATATGTTTATCACCCTATTTTTATATCCTTGCTCCCAAAAAATGCCTTGAGTTTATTTTGGAGATGTTAGCACAAGCTTGTTATAGATTTCTCTCACAGGAAAGATAGATGGAGGCTTGAACTGTACAAGGATATACACAGTTTGAGACTAGTCTCAGGTTAGTTTTATTCACGTTCAATTTCTATTATTTTATTCATTAGTGAAATAAGACAGTTTAAATTGGCTGTGACTATTACTCTATTCTTGTTTCAGATTATGTTTTATTAGTATCTTTTGAGTTCTTAGATTTTAAATTATTAAATAGAAAAATAAAGAAAAAATGTGTGCTTTCTTTATCTACTTCGTAAACAATTACAAAAACATTGATTTCACAATACATCCACCAAAACGTGCAAATTGTAAATATCCTTTTCATAATCACATGTTCATATTTATGATTTTGTTTATCATTTGTAAATAATTAGATTCGTATACATAGTATCGTAGTTATAGCTTTAGGGTAGTTTATTTTCTTTCATTATTTTAGGACCTTAGTTGACCAACAGAGCCATTAAACCCATTAGGATAGATCACACCAAATGACTTGGGTTCATTAGACAACCCTGGACAAGATCTATCATTCTAGTTGATGATGTGTTACTTACGCCCGTCAACAAATGGCACCAGAAGGAGGGCTTGAATTCAATTGATGGAACGTGGAGGTCGCAAGACGCCTCCCCCACACACTCGCTCCCCTGTCGTAACACGTAGTTTCTCAGACAACAATGTTACACTTGAAACAAAAAATACCTCAAACTATAACCTTGATATTCCCATTGAACTAGTGACACTAGTTCCTCAAGGGGCCAACATCCAAGAAATTGTTCATCAGTCACTCATAAGAACGCATAGTTCCTTAGCCCGTATCAAACAAACTGGTAGGCCACTTAATCAACCCCTAGACTTCTTGGATATCCGAGAACAACTTCAAGGCACTGGTCTACTCCAAAACCCTTTAGGTGATAATACTACCAATCTTATCTAAACACCTACCCTTGGAGCCGGAGGATCTGGTATCCCACCTTCCCCACCTAGTTCATCTCCGTCCTCCTTAGGGGAATAATATTCATATGAAGGTAGTTCTTGATCAGAACCATCTCAACCTTCTACACCACCAACTCCCATGGCAAATCAAAAAAATCTTTCCAGACCTTGGCTCGATCAATATGCCATGGATGTACCCATATGCCAACACCCATTACCGAAACATCCAGAGAAATGGCTGCCCAAATTTGATCCAAACTCAAAGAAGTCTGTTGACGATCATATCAAAAAATTTATGTTGGCCATTAGAATCTAGAGTGTTGAACACGAGGATGTAGTATGTAGATTATTCCCTTATACTTTTGAGGTAAATGCCTCCACATGGTATTTCTCTCAACAACCCCAAACCATTGTCTCTTGGGACAAGTTTGAAACTTGTTTCTTGGAAACATTCGGAGATGATAAATCTCCAGAAGTCTTGATTATGGAACTTTCTAGCTTAAAAATGAATCCTAAGGAAAAAGTGAAAGATTTTAACCAAATATTTCTTACTTTACATAATAAAATCCCTGCAGATTCAATGCCCTCTGAAAGTTTAATCATTGCATATTATGCTAAATCCTTGCACAATAATATAGCTATATGGGTCAAAAGGTCTAAAAAGAACACATTGCTTGAATCCTTTGAGGAGGCAAGCCAAATTGAAAAGGATATTTTGAATTGGAAAGATAATCTTAGTAGTGAGGCTGAAACAACTTCATCCTCTAAAATGAAAATAGAGATCCTTACTAGGCCTCCTCAAACTAAAAATAACCAGAAAATTTAGACTTAGAAATCTTGCAGAAAGATTTCCAAAAATTGTCCAATCACGTCATTGACTTGAAGAGATCAACCGATGAGGCATCAACGAGAAAATGAAGTTTTAAACCTCCTTTCAGAAAACCTTTTCCTCCCAACCGGCCAAACCCGACCACTGGAGGTCTAAATTTTGAAATTTTACAGTACACTTTGCAAACCATCTTAGAATAACATGATAATTATACCTCTGCCCCTCCCTAAAATTCTAAAGACATAGTGGAGGAAGAAGAACCAGAAGAAGAAGAATCATCTCCTACTATCTTCGATCACTCCTTAGACAATATCTTCCAAGAAAATTTTGAAATTGTTCACCCCTACAACACAAGAAGCAACACGTGAAACAAACCCCCTTCTGAATTCGGTAAAAATGTGTTTCCAAAATAGTCAAAGCAAGATGAAATTAAACAAATCTTAGAAGCTCTAGTTTTAGCATACGATTTGATTGCAGATCTAAAAAAATTGAGAGCTAATATTTATGTTTTTGAGCTGCTGAAATTTCCCCTTATTTTGCAGAAAATGCTTCAAAATATCACTCAAAACAGTAAAAATAGAGATCCCAGCAGCAAGAAATCAACAGAAATCGATTCAAATACTGCCAAAAAACCCCCAACTAAAACGACTTTTGAACTTCCAGATAAAAGGGATTTAGCAGGAAAAACTATAGCAAATGTAGATAAAATTGTTTTAGGGACAACAACTAAAAATCAGTAGAATTCTGTTGTTAACACTCAAACAAATGTCCCTCCTTTTTTGTTAACCTTTGAATTTTTTAATAGGAATGTACATAATTGCATGGTCAATTTCAGTGCATTGTAAAATGTGATGCCTCTATCTGTTTGTCAAAAAATTAATGTAGAAGTTAAACCTTATGATCTTAAGATCATCTAGCTAGATCGAACAAACGTTAAGGTAATTGGTGAGCTTAAGAATTTTCTGGTTAGATTATCTTCCAATCCTAAGGTTCATCAGATAATTGAAATTATCGTTGTTGATATCCATGAATTTTATGTTTGTTTTTAAGAAGGGACTCGTCAGAACAACTGCATGGTTACTTTGCCACAGATTGGTCTCATTTGCAACTACCTGAAAATGGACAGCCCAAAAAATCAGGATAAACAGAGAACACTATCTTAAGAATACCGTGATGGATCTAAATGATACAAATGAACCTTTCACTGCATATGCTAATTCATTTGAAATGCAGGGAATGAACACCTTCTTTGGTAATTTCATGACTGGAATTTCTCCTATTACTGATCTTGGGCAGCAATTGGAAGTTATGACCTATACTCAAACATCTGCTTTGCCAAGTATGGAAAGTACTGCTGACGAAGCCCAAATATAGTCATTGTACTTTGATGGATCCAAATCCAAAGAAGGAGTAGGTGCAGGTTGTCTTCTCATCGATCCTACAGGTAATAAGACTTGTATTGCTTGTTGGCTAGAGTTTGAGTGCACTAATAACATCGTCGAGTACGAATCACTTCTACAAGGACCGAGGAAATCTTTGGATATGGATGTATGGAATTTTATGGTATTTGGTGAATCGTAAATCGTGGTTAGGTAGGTAAGAAATGCCATACATTGCTTATCACCACATCTAAAAAGCTACCAAACCGAGTTATGGAGTTTAATGCAAACATTTTTAGCATTTAACATAAATTCCATTCCTAGATTAAGTAATTCAGAAGTTGATTTATTGGCCAATGTTTCTTCTAAACTATTACCCATTGAAGGTCTTTCCCCTAATGCGTTTTCAATTGAATTGTTGTTTAGACCATCGATCTCAGATAACATTACAAATTGGAGAGTATTCAACAATGACCAACAAATTATCAACTTCCTGCATATGGAAGATACCTTCCAAGGTGGAGTCATTGATGAAGGCACTCATGATGAAAATCTTCGAAACATCACGGTAATATGAGATCCTAGATCTCATGAATCAACATCAGATCTAGTAAACTCTATCCCTAGATTTGTTGTAAGACTAGAGAAATTTTATGACTTGCATGATAAATTTAGAGGGACAATTAATTGTAAGACGAATAGTTCTTCTTTTATTTATGAGACGACTAATTTAGGAAAAAAGGAAAATCCTCAAAATATTAATCTGGGAACAGGATGTTCCGAGCAAGAACGATCTTCTTTTATAAAATTGTTTAAATATTTTAAAGACATTTTTGCTTGGATGTATGATGACTTGAAAATATTTGATACTAACATTATACAACATGTTATCCCTATGAAACCATAGAATCGGCCTTTTCAGCAGAAATTGAAGAAGATGCACCCTAAATTGGAACCCACCGTAAAAATGTAACTAAACAAATTACTAACTGTAAAGATAAATTTCCCAGTAAGGCACACGCAATGGGTGTCCAATCTAGTCCCTGTAAGGAAGAAAAGTGGTGAAATTTGACTTTGTGTCGATTTCCAGAACTTAAACCGAGCATATGACAAAGATAACAACCCTGTTCCTCCAATGGAACAAATTCTATAGCAGGTGTCTGGCTCCGAAAGACTATCTTTACTAGATGGATTTTCGGGATACAACCAGGTCCTCATGTCTCCCTCATATCATCTCAAAACCACCTTTCGCACCCCATGGGGAACTTATGACTACATGAAAATGCCTTTTGGACTGATAAACGTCCGTGCCACTTTTTCAGAGAGAAATGGATATTTCTTTCTGTGGCCTCATTAACCAGCCAGTCATGGTCTACCTTGATGATGTCACCATATTTTCTAAAAATAAGAAAGATCACTTGTCTCACCTTAGGGATGTCCTAGAACGATGTTGCAAGTTCGGCATATCCCTCAACCCTAATAAATTGGTCTTTGCACTAGAGAAAGGTAAACTTCTTGGGTTTATAGTGTCTAAGGATGGAATGATTATTGACCCCGAAAGAACCCAAGATATTACTAAGCTTCCCTGTCCTTCTTCTAAAAGTTCCATGCAGTCCTTTTTGGGCAAGATTAATTTCGTCAGGAGATTTGTCCCAAGATTCTCAGAAATGGTAAGACCATTACAAAATTTAATTAAAAAGGATGTTTTCTACCATTGGGGACCAAAATAAAGTTAGGCCTTTGATTCAATTAGAAAATTAATAATAGAAGCCCCTTCCTTGATGAGTCCCAATTTTTCTCAGGATATCACTCTTTATACCTTTTCTTTTGACCGATCTTATGTTGTTGTCTTAACACAGAAGAATGATGAAAACAATGAGATACCCATTGCCTTCATGAGCTCAAATTTCAAAGGAGTAGAGCTTAACTACCCATCAGTATATCAACAGGCATATGCTTTTTTTAAAGAAGTGAAAGACTTTCGGTCATACCTGCTGAAATCTAGAACCAAGGTTATCGTTCCTTACCCAGCTCTAAGGAACCTGTTAGTACAAAAAGAAATGGGCAGGAAAAGGGAAAATTGGATGACTTCATTATAGGAATATGACCTTGAAATAATCCATGCACATATTGTTAGAGGTCAAGGCCTATGTAAACTAGTGGCTTATTCAGTTGAAGAACAAGAAAGTCAGATCAACACCTTAACTATAAATTAACATAATGAAAAACAAATTAGATATGCACAAGTTACTGTCGACTCTTGGTATGAGAACATTAAATTGTATTTAACACATGGATGTTCTCCCCGTGATCTTGATCCTAAAAACATAAGATAACTTAGGCTAAAATCTACATCTTTCCAGTTAATCAATGATGTATTATTTCGAAAGAACTTTGATGGTGTTCTTATGCATTGTTTGGAAAAGGAAGAGTCGGAGAGAGTGTTATCTAAACTCCATGTAGGTGAAGCTGGTGGTCACTTTGGTGGAGATACCACTTCTCACAAAGTGCTAATATTTGGGTACTATTGGCTCACTTTGTTTAAATATGCCCATGTGCTGTGTCGTAAATGCATAATATTCCAAAAGGCTGCAGGACGGGTGAAAAATGCAACATTCCCTTTGCAGCCTGTTATTGTAGATTCTCCTTTTCAACAATGGGGCCTTGACATCATAGGACCAATCAATCCTTGTTCTTTTCAGCAACACAAGTATATCCTTACAACAACACATTATTTTACTAGATGATCTGAGGTTGTACCTTTGAAAGTGGTGAACACAAATCAAGTAGTATCTTTCCTAAACTCTCATATCATCGCTCGATTCAGCGTTCCCGAATGTCTGGTATTTGATAATGCCTCTTACTTTTCATCCCTTGATACAAATGTTTTTTCTTTGGAAAAAGGGATTAAACTGAACTATTTTGCAAGCTATTACACTCAAGGAAATGGCCTAGCATAATCAACGAACAAAAAATTAATGAATATTATTAAAAGGATAGTTTCGAAAAACCACAAAAACTGGCACAATGCACTGTACAATGCACTTTGGGCTGATAGGGTAACCCCAAAATCCTCTGTTGGTAATTCCCCTTTCTTTCTCATCTACGGAAGAGAATCAATTCTCCCTCTGCATGTTCTACTTCCATCACTGGAACTGTCGCTGAAATTTCAAGAAGAGGAGTGCCCTCCTCTAGAAAATCGAATAAACGCTTTATTGAAACTAGAGAAAGTGAGAACAAAAGCAAAGAAGAAACTGGATCAACATCAACAAATTGTAAAAATCTGGTTTCATTCAAATTATTCTTCAGATAGGAATTACGATGTCGGATACTTGGTTCTCAAGTGGGACAAAGATCACGAGGGAAAGGGGGAACACACCAAGTTCCAAAATTTGTGGTTGGGACCATTTCTAATTTCTGAAAAATTAGGTCCCAACTCTTCCTGTCTGTATAACTTGGAGGGACAGCTAGACACTTTCCCAGTGAATGGCCAGGCTCTAAAAAGGTATTTCACCTAATGATTTTAGATCCACCTTTTGTAAATATTGTTTTTTTTAATTTTCTTTTCTGTTTTTTTCTTTTGGTTCTTTTCATTTTTCTTGATTTTGTTTTATTTTCAAATAATGATGTTTGAGTCACCATTTTATTTGTGGAAGGGAAATAAAATTTTTTATTCATTAGCAACAACTGACAACTCCTTGAAGAACCAGTGTCGTGAATGTTAAAACTCAGATCATCAGAAGTAGATTTCTATTCAAAAAAGTGTTCCTGGTTTCTCTCTAAAATGACGAGAAGACACAATTATCATTAATAAAACTCTTAACGTTGTCCCTGTTTTAAGGAAAACAACTCGATTATACCTTCCTGTCCTCGAGATGGTTTCTTAACAGAAATCTAAGTGTTTAGATCATGATAAAGGTCGTCAAATGAGAAAATAATTTATAAAAGATCAAGTTTTGTTTTCAAAATATGATATTTTTAGTATCACCCTGCTCTCTTGAATATCATAAAGTTTCTCAAATTTGTAAACAAATTCTAGAAAGTTGAAAGAACTGCAAGGTGGGGGAAGTGTCTGTAAACCCTCCGAGACACTGAAAAGGTATGCTGGCAGCGGGTAAATGCATGCATGATTCCAAGTCAACTTCGTTGGGGTACTGAACAGGCCTGCTGGCAGTGAAGCAGTGTCGGGTTCAAGAAATTTTTTAGGTATGTCCTTTTGAATTGATCAAAATTAAACATGTTCTTTATCATGAATGCATGACTCTTGGATAGGACAGAGGTGTTAGAGTGGGTTAAATGACATCCTTGCCGAGGCTATGGACGCCTGCTGGCAGCAGTAGCCCTGTCAACAGTATCAGAGGCGATTGCCTAAACATCCTTTCGCTCGTAATCTAGATTTGATACCAGATTGCATTTTTGATAGAAACACATATGATGCTAGAATACATTATTTTCTTAGTTTTGATCAGGATGCTTGACCTACTCTCAACTATTTCGTAAAAAAATTATGCTTTCTGATTCACCCTAACATGAATTTTCTAGTGATGCAGAGATAACTACTTTGCCCAGTACATCGCCATTGTTGGAAGCCACACATGATTTTGATATTTAACACGATTTAAAGAGATTACACTTTTCCGTAGCTTCCATCACCTCGAATTTGTGAACATTTTTTTGAGTTTCGAAATGATTGTTGGATTAAATCGTACCTTATTGAATTCTTTATCTATTGCATTTTCGTTTGTTTTATGTTTAATTCATGACTTTTAGCATGAATTAAACACAAACCTTGTTTTTCTTTAATAATTTTGTGTCTTAGAAATATCTTTTAAAAAGCCATCCATATGTAATTGAATTTCAAATATTATGAAATGGTTTCTTAATCCATTATCGATTTTTTGTTTTCATTTGGTCCTTATGAATTCAATGGTTAGATAGTTGATTCTCGAATTATTTTGATACATGAAGATACTTGGTTAATTTTTTATATTCTTCTCATGATTTTAATGGTCGTATCAACATTCATACCAATGAGTACAGACCTACTATACTTGCATTTTTTCCTTACCTTGCTGGATCAAAACATTAATGAAGCTATTCATTATCTGCATAGGGTTTTGTACTTTGTATTTTTGACACTCATTGCAAGAGATGGTAAGGAATGCAATGAACCCTTTGGTTTTCATTCTCACTATCCAAGTTATGATAACCCACAGGCTCCGCTATTTTTGTGTTTCCACACTCCATTCAGACTTGTTTCTGTTGCTTGCATGATTGGAACCTAAAACTGTTCTGAGTGATCTTCGTTGCATCCTGGTTACAGTGGTCATCGAACCCATCGTTCACATAGAGCCAAACTGATTCCAAGCCTTATTATCCCATGATGATTCTATCGATGACCTAAAGGGGCATGGCTGGGATGTATTCCTTAAAAAATTCGAGGGTTATAATCTTTAGGTAGCAGAATCCTTCGCACAAACCTTTGACAGGTTCGGAGCTAAGATTGGAGACAAACAATTAGAATTGATAGAATATTTCGTCAGCAAAGCAACAGGGATCCCATCAAAGGGAAAAATATGGTTTAAAAACACCAAGGTAGAAGAAGTCTCGTGGAATTTTTTTATGACCTCTCGAAAAACCAACTGTCGTGTAAAAGGTATTCCTATCGCTCTGTTGAAACCTAGATGGCATAGTTTATTGTTAATTCTGAAACAATTTTTTACTTGCGAAGGTCGATACAGAATGGTCTTTATCTACCATATCCATTTGCTCATGAATTTCATATGTTTCGACTTATATATGCCCTTTTACTTATTGATGAGTGTCTATAAGATGTCCAAGGGTTACAAATGACAGGGTACCAATTTGAGCCTGTTCCACCATGGATTGGTTAAAATTTTGTTGATTTATCACCTATCGACCATAGGTGACAGCTGGGAGACGTTTTTGATGAGGAATGGCTTCACCCAGGCTGATCCTACAACAAACCCTTGTTTAATTGCAAACTCTAACTCAGATAAGCTGGTGGTTGAAGAAAATTTCGGTAATTCAACTAATGAACCTGAGTTTACTGATAAAACCCATCTAGATAAAGGATCACCATGTAGGTTTTCACCTGCAATATTTCCATAGAAAGTGACTAATGAATTGAAGGGAAATAATCCTCTTGTGCCTATGGGTGATGCTATCCTGAACGTTAATGTTAAGTCTGATGCCAAGAAATTTTGTAAAGGAATAAAACGACAGTGCACAGATTTGGGTTTCAAGAACAAGAAGGTCGGTCACCTAATCTCTAGGAAACTAAGGAACTGAAACAATACTCATTTGAGGTCAATCGGTCTGATCGATATCGATGAGGTTTCGGATCCTGAGATAGAGGATTTTATAGTTCGGGAAGATCCATAATTTCAAGGTTCCAGGAGGGAGGTTATCATTCATACTGAACCATATGATTTCGTGACAAATCTACCACCATGCCTTAAGGTTAAAGAAGGATTCTCATGTATTAGGAAATATCTGAAGAAAACAACAAATAAGACTGAATCCCCCTTGGTCGATTGTGTCCCTCGTCAATATTCCATCTCCCCTATACACTGTGATGGCTGTATCGATTGGGTTGAGCGTTACTATATTGGAGTTCCTCTATTACAGGCCCGAATCAAATATTTAAATACTAAGAATGATCTGTTGAAGAAATAAAACTTTGATCTCAAGGAACATGTAAGGAGGGAGACTAAACATATCAAGAGAGCTGGAAACATAGTCATTAAGAATATGACCAGTGTCAAGGAAATTATAAACTATGAACTGTCTAATCCCTCTTTGGCAGATTTTTAATGGTAAAATGTTTTGTTGTGATTTTGTTATCTAATTTGAAATAAGTAGTTTTGAATTTTTATTTCATTTACTAAAATAAATACTGGCTACAAAATCTTCGATTATGTAGCCAAGTCTCTTTTGATAAAAATGAGTTATTAAAAATTGTTTTTCTAATTTATCAAATTGGTTTGCTATTTTGTTAGTAGACTGTCGACATTTCGGATCCAAATCAGGATCCATCTTCAGGACAATGAGCCTGAGTTTAGATGATGAGAAGAATTGGTTTTAAATACTTGAGTTTGGCGAGAAATTTAGGTGTCGTCTAGTCCGCATCCATCAATTAATAAATCAAGGTACGTGCTCATTTTTGTTGATGATTTCTCATGCTACACTTGGACTTTATCTCCTAGGAAAATATCTTAGGTCTTTCAACATGTCAAAGATTTCAAAGCACTTGTTGAGGCACAGTCAGGAAGGAAGATAAAAGTCCTCCAAACAGATAATGGGGGGGATTATGTCAACCATGAGGTACACAATATTTGTCTTGAGTCTGGGATTCAGTTGGAGAACACGGTCCCCTATACTGCGCATCAAAACAGAGTTGTTGAGCTAAAGAATAGATCCCTGAAAGAGATGGCATCTTGCATGTTGCATGAAAATCCACTTCCACAAAGATTATGTATTGAAGAAATTAATTGTGTGAAATACATCCAAAACATATCTCCCCATAGATCTATTAATGATAAGACCCCCTTCGAGGCTTGAATCGACCTTAAACCGGAAGTGACCCACTTTCGTATATTTGGTTCACGTGCACAGGATTCCCTTTGAGAAGAGGAAGGAACTTGATCCACATAGTATGAAGTGTATATTTGTTGGATACCCAAATGGTGTGAAGGGATACAAAATCATTGATCCCTTTACTAACCGACTCATCATTGAGCGCAGTTTCCAATTCAAGGAAAGTATCTCACATGCACCTCAGGAGCCACATGCAGACACTTTTTTTCTTCCACCTATCAGAGATAATGAGCATGCACATGATGACTCTTCTTCAGATGAGATTTATGATTCATAGGATTCAGTTGACTTAGATATTGAGTAAATACATTCAGATGCAGAGTTAGTGCATGCAAATGCAGAGCTAGATCCAAGGCCCAAGTGGTTGAAGACTACTCTTCAGGATGCAGAAGATCTTATTGGGGATCTAGATGATACCAGGAGGACTCGATCGGATTTTGAGGAGCGTCCTCTTCCACTCACCGAAACTGAACTGATTCCACCCAGGAATGTTTTCTTGGTCCATTATTTACATCCACAGTCCTATGGTGAGGCTGCTATAATCCCTTTTGGGAATCCTCCATGCAGGAGGAGTACAACTCCATCCTCGAGAACCAAACTTGGGATCTGGTATCCCTTCCTTTAGGAAGGAAACTTGTCAGGTGTAGATGAGTCTATAGGACCAAGAGTGCAATAGATGGACAAGTTAATAGATACAAAGCCAGGATAGTTTCCAAAGGCTTTCAGTAGGTGCACGACATTGACTATAACGAGACCTTTTCTCCAGTAGAGAATATGGATTCCATATGCTTGGCACTTTCAATTGCGTCAACCAAGGTATGGGAAGTCCATCAGATGGACGTGAATGATGCATTTCTTCATGGATATTTCTCTGAGGAGATTTATATGGAGCAGCCCCAGGGCTGCATGCATGATTAATCTTTGGTATGTTGACTAAAGAAGTCCCTTTATGGAATCAATCAGTCCTTGAGGGCATGGTATTCCAATATGGACTCCTACTTGCTGTCAGAGAACTTTGTATGTTGTAATCCAAACCTGAACATTTACATGCACAGGATGAATGATTCACTTCTACACCTAGTTCTTTATGTTGATGATTTGTTGATAATCAGTTTCTCGAATTCAATGATTTTTGTAGTCAAGAGGATTCTACATGATAGGTTCTTGATGACATACATGGGTCCACTACATTTATTCCTTGGTATTGAGATCAGTTAGGATGCATCAGGAATCAAATTGTCTCAGGCCAAGTATGCACGAGATATCCTCAAGAGATTCCACATGACAGACTACAAGTTTTCCCTGACTCCTTTCCTATCAGGAGTCAAACTTGAGGATGGAGGGGACACTCCACCGGTGGAAAACACATTGTAAAAACATTTAGTGGGGATCTTGTTGTATCTCACACACTCCAGACCAAACATCTCCCATGAAGTCAGAGTAGTCTCTTGGTTCATGCAAGAGCCACATGAAATACATTGGAAGGAAGAAAAGTGTATCCTTCAGTACATACAGGGAACCATCACCTTTGAGATTCAATATGCAACAGAATATGCATTGGACCTCATCGATTTTATTGATTCTGACTAGGTTGGTGACAACGTTGATTGCAATTCCAAGTATGGTTACTCACTCGGTCTGGGTTTCAGGCACATCTTTTGGTCGAGCAAGAAGCAGGCTGTAATTTCTCTATCTTCAGCTGAGGTAGAGTAAAGAAGGGTAGTTAACATAACCATTCGTGCTATATGGATATAAACATTTCTCATCGAGTTGGGAATTTACTTTCACCACTCGATCATCATCTAGTGTGACAAATAGAGCACTTGAAAGTTCTGCAAAGATCCAGTTCAGAGGCAGTGAGTGAAGCACATCGTGATCCACATGC
>ML799263.1:391304-414098 GCA_009831015.1 Picea engelmannii
GCTTGCTTTGAATGCCTCTTCCAAACGACGGCGCAACAATCCCCAAAGCATTTCAAAATGTGTGTGCTGGCACTGTCCAGCTGTAGGTTCTTTCTCCGTGCGCGCTGGCTCGTTTGATGACGTGTGGATGCTCCTGCATCATATTCTAGGAAGGTATGATGCATGAGCATCACCAACTAGAATGTGTGGTAGGACAACTCAACTCCTTTGAATTATTTTGGAATCTTAAACGCTGGCGTTTACTGAAAATATTTTGGAGCTGATTGAAAAACTGAGGAAGATCAAATGCTTGGGAGTTGAATGATCACGAGTGATTTGGGAGTTTCACTCCTAGTATTGAATGTAACAGAACTTAGGGAGCAATTAGGATTTGTTTTCAAGTAGATGAGTATTCGGAGGGAACCCTAAGAACCCTCTGAGGTAAATAGAGGTTTTGTATGCCTGAATGAGGCTGCTTCAAGTTAGTAGGAGTTTGTTGTGATTTAGTTGTTGTGGAGTTTTGTTGTTGCTTATCATAGTTGTAGTCATTTATTTTTGAATGAATATAACAGAGGAAAATTGATCCAATGCATGATGTTGATACTATTTTCAACTCCCTGTTATTGTTTTTTTCATGAATGAATGAGTTATAGTATCGAGTATATGAAACTGTGAAATGTTTGTATAATATTCAATTGTTTTATCTTCGTTGAGTCCGTGCAAGGTGTGAAAACAGTCTGCAAGGACTGTGTTGACAAAGTCTGTCTCGAATCAGAAACTCAGAAGAGATAGCATGAAAATTCTCTTTGAAGGAGTGCAAAGTGACTGTTGCAAGGTGTGCATAGTCATCCGTAAGAACCCAACTCTTGTGTAAGAATCTGTTGCAAGGAGTGTACAGATACGAAACTTGACTAAGTGTCAAAATAACCCTTTAAGGCATTAAAGGAGTAGAAGGAGAGAGAGATCAAGAGAGATAGCGGGATAAATCTTCAAAGGGAGGAAAGTTCTGAAGGTTTCATGATCACCAACCAAGATCCATCCAGGAGGGAGCGTGATCATTCCAGACCATCAGATCTGGGTAAAGAACATGAGCATTAATTTTTTTCATGCATATAGAAGCGAATATTCGTTGAAGTACCGAAGAGGCCAGGGACCTTCCATCATCTAGAGGGATAGGTGGTAAAATATCCCTAACTCCAGACCAAAATCACTTCGAAAGTTTGTGGAAAAGGAGGAAATGAAATCACCGAAGAGCTGAAGGCCGATGCAGATATCGACCGTTGGTTGCCAGGAAATACATGTTGACAAACCTAAGATTTTGGGAAATTTCACTTCAGAGGAAGCCAAACGCGGAGTTTGACAAACTCCCAAAGTCTCGAAGGCCGAATCTGATCGCAATCATCCGTCACAAAGGACACGGAGAAAGAATCCATTGTCTTCGGTTGAGAACACTCCGGGAAAAGATGAGTGTGCAAAATTTCATATCCCCAAAGCCCGACTCGCCGAAGTGAATCATAACTGTCTAATTCAGAAGGACACACAACATAGATCCATGAAATCTGGGTGAAAACACTCTAGGAGAAGGTGGGTGTGTAAGAGTTGGGACTCACGAAGCCCAAAGATCCAAAGTGAACCACAACCGTCGGTCGGTGAGGGACAAACATCGACATGTCATTGTCTTCAAGTGAAAGTACTCCTGGAAAAGGAGAAGACTAAGGATTGGAATCCCCAAAGATGAATAGCCAAACTGGGTTGTGGTCGTCGATTTGCGGGAGACATGCGCCAATCGATCGTGATCTTTGGGTGTAAGCATTGCAGAGAAATTAAGGTTTGAGAGTTGAAAAATCTGAAACCAGAATTGGTCAAGAAAATCACGACCATTGATTTGAAAGGGACACACATCAACATATCATAGAGATCTAGGAGGGTATGGTCCAAAAAGAAGGAAGGAAAGGAGGCATATCTGAACCGTTGATTGAAAGACTTCATCTGAGATCATGATACCAATAGCCATGCAAGATTGTGAGGAAAGAAATTTCTTGAACTTTAAAAATTTGAGAGTGGGATGCAATCAAAACCACGATATCGCAATAAGGACGCGTGGCGATTGGTAGAGAATTGCGGGGAGAGAAATCACTTTCGAATTTTGTGGATAAGGAGGAAGCGAAATCATTGAAGAGCTGAAGACCGAAGGAGATCTTGGTCATTGGTTGCTAGAAAATATGTGTTGAAAAATCTGATATTTCGGGAAATTTCACTTCGAAGGAATCCAAATGCAGAGTTTGACAAACTCCCGAAGTCTCAAAGGTCGAATCTGATCGCAATCATCCATCATGGAGGACACGGGGAAAGAATCCATTGTCTTCAGGTGAGAACACTCCAGAAAAAGATGAGTGTATAGAAGTTGATATCCCCGAAGCCCAAATCATTGAAGTGAATCATAACCGTCCAATTCAGAAGGACATGCAATAGAGATCCATGAACTCTGGGTTAAAACACTCTGGGAGAAGGTGGGTGTGTAAGAGCTGGGACTCCCGAAGCCCGAAGATCCAAAGTGAACCACAACCGTCGATCTGTGAGGGACACACATCGACAGGTCATTGTCTTCAGGTGAAAGTACTCTGGGAAAAGGTGAAGACTGAGGATTGGAATCCCCAAAGATGAATAGTCAAAGTGGGTTTTGGCCATCGATCTACGAGAGACATGTATCAATCTATCATGATCTCCGAGTGTAAGCATTGTGGAGAAAGTAAGGTTTGAGAGTTGAAAACTATGAAACCCGAATTGGTCAAGGAGATCACGATCATTGATTTGAAATGGACACACGTCAACATATCTTAGATATCTAGGAGGGCGTGGTATGGAGAGAAGGAAGGAAAGGTGGAATATTTGAACTGTTGATCAAGATGCTCCATCTGAAATCGCGATACCAACAATCATGCAGGATTGCGGGGAAAGAAAGTGCTCAGACTTTAAAAATTTGAGAGCGGGCTGCAATCGAAACCACGATATCGCAATAAGGACGCATGGTGATTAGTAGTGAATTGCGGGGATAAAAGAGGAATGATCCAAAACCACTCTTGGCCATCTTCATAATCGTGTGTGTGTGTACGAGGACATAGCCCGAGGTCACATACGGGAAAAGGGCTAATAAAAGAGGAGTTAGCATCTGAACCCTAATAGTTCAACAATGTGAAAGGAGGGGTCACAGGTGACATAAAAAATGCACCAAAGGACTGAAAGGGCCTATATTTAATTACAATTGATACCATTGAGGTTTCAGAGAGCCGATTCAGCTCTGAAAATTGAAGATCCTTGATCGAGAGGTCAAGCATCCCTGAGGAGAGAAGGGGGGTCTGCATCAAGTGGTATCAGAGCCTGAAATTATTTTCAAAAAGCAAAAAGCAGCTCAAAGTTGTACTCTATGTGTGAGAGACAGTCAACACAATGCCACCGAGGAGACATGTGGAGCCACCTTTATCCAATCACACTATGGAAATATAAATGAGAGAGAATCTTGCAAGATTAGAATCGATGGAGGCAGCGTAGAGGAGATCACATGATGTTGGGGACATCAGTGATGTAGAGAGTGAAGAAGTAGAAGTCAAAGAAGCTACAAGAGAAAATGTTTCAGAGGAACGCTTGCTAACAACAATTGTTAAGTAGGGAGCTAGAGCCAAAGTAGACATCCCAATATATGAAGGCAATTTGGATGTTGAAGAGTTGTTGGATTGGATAAGATCCATGGAAAAATATTTTGACTATGAAGTTTTCGATGAGGAAAAAAAGGTGAGACATGCTATCACCAAAATAAAAGGAAATGCAACACTATGGTGGGATGAACTGCAGGTTGAGAGGAGAAGAAAAGGAAAACAAAAGATAAAGAATTGGGACAGAATGGTAGCCAAGCTAAAGGCTAAATTCATGCCCAAATATTATCAGATAAATCTATTTAGGAAGTTGCAGAACCTGAGACAGAAGGGTATGACAGTAAAAGAGTACATGTAGGATTTCTACAAGCTGAAAATTAGGACTGGACAGCAAGAGAAAGATGAAGAAAAACTTTCTATATACATAAATGGATTGAGGTATGAAATCCGGTATGTGATCAACATGATGTCAGTAAGGATAGTAGAGGATGCTTATCAAATTTCCGTGAAGGAAGAGGAGAAGTTGGCCAGTAAATAGAGTCAATGAAACAGAGCCAAAATCCCAAGCAAAGGAAAGGTATTTTCCCATGATAAGACGCATAAATCCAAAGATAGGATTGAGAAACCACACAGTCACTCAGAAAGAGGAGGAAGTTCCCGAGGAAGACAAGGTGGTGGTGGAAGAATTTATTCTAGTGGAAGAGGAAGAAGTAGAGGAGGAGAAGTAAGATGTTATGCCTGTGGAAAGACAAGATAGATGTCTCGGCAATGACCCGAGGGAAAGAAAGAAGGAGGAGGTGAAGATCACATTTCTAAAGCACATAAAATGAATGTTGAAGTAGAAGGTGCAGAGGATGGAACATCCCTGATGTTGAGGAAGGTTATCTTAAAACCAGATTCATAAATTGAAAATCTAGTGCAGAGGAACAGTCTATTCAGGACAGCTTGAAAGACTAAAGACATAGTATGAAAGGTGATAATTGAAAGTGGGAGCACTGGAAACTTAGTGTCCATAGAGATGGTGGAGAAATTGGAACTGGAGACAATTGCACATCCAAATACATATAAGGTCTCGTGGTTGCAGAAATGACATGAGCTAATGGTCACTAAACAATGCCTCGTTGAATTTAACATATGAGGATATAGAGATGAAATTCTGTGTGATGTGATTCCCATGGATGTATGTCATAGTTTGTTGGGAAGACGATGGAAATTTGACAGAAATTTCATTTATGATGGGATAAAAAACACTTACACCTTGGAGAAGAATGGTAGGATACACATGTTGCTTCCAATACAGGAGAAGAAAGTAAAGGAAGAAACCAACACAAGCATACTTCTCATGAGTGGGAAGGAAATCCCGAGAGAAGTCAATAAGGAACATGAGATGCAGTTTGTTGTCGTAAGGAAACCCAGAGTTGTCCTTACAATTACTTTGATGGATGAATTTCCTGAAGAAGTTCACAAGTTGTTGGATAATTTTGTTGACATAGTAGTGGATGAGTTTCCTAACTCATTTCCACTCATCAGAAGTATCAACCCTCATATTGATTTGATACTAGGAGCAAGCCTACCAAACAAAGAAACATACAGATTGACACCTCAAGAGAATTAAGAGGTAAAGAACCAAGTCTAGGATTTGTTAGACAAGGGTTTGGTCAGAGAGAGATTGATTCCATGTGCAGTACCAACTGTTTTTATTCCAAATAAGGATGGAGGATGGAGGATGTGTATAGACTCGAGAGCCATTAACAATATCACCATCAGGTATAGATTTCCTTTGCCAAGAATGGATTATTTAATGGATTGTTTAAGTGGAGAAAATTTCTTTTCTAAAATAGATTTGAAAAGTGGATATCACCAGATAAGGATGAGAGAAGGTGATGAGTGGAAAACATCCTTTAAGACAAATGAAGGGTTGTATGAGTGACTTGTTATGCCATTTGTCTTAACAAAAGCCCCAAGTACTTTTATGAGGTTGATGAATTAAATACTAAAAGACTTCAGTGGCAAGTTTGTGGTTGTATATCTGGATGATATACTGGTCTTTAGCAAGACTAAAGAGGAGCATTTGAGACATCTGACATTAGTGATGAGGATACTACAACAGGAGAAGTTGTTGATAAATTTGAAGAAGTCCTCTTTTATGAAGACAACTCATTTACTTGGGTTTTGTGATCTCTTCAAATGAATTGAAGATGGATCCAGAAAAGGTGAAAGAAATCAAAGAATGGCCATCACCAAGGAGTATGTTTGAAGTGAGAAGATTCCATGGATTAGCAAGTTTATATAGGAAGTTCATCATAGATTTTAGTGGAATTTGTGCACCTATGATGGATATAGTGAAGAAGAGGCACAAGTCTTTTAAATGGATAGAGGAGGCCGAGAGGAGATTCAATATATTGAAGGAGAAGATAACATAATGACCAATTCTGGTCTTACCAAAATTTGGAAAGACATTTCAAGTGAGATGTGATGGAAGTGGAGTTGCAATTGGATCAGTCTTGAGCCAGGATAATAAACCAGTTTCATATTTAAGTGAAAATTTGAATGAGACTAAGAGAAAGTACTCCACATATGATAAGGATTTTTATGCCATAATTCAAGCCTTGAAGAAATGGAGGCACTACCTTGTTACACATGAATTTGTCTTGTATAGCGATAACCAGGCTTTACAATTCATAACCAGACAAGAAAATGTGAAACAAAGGCATGCAAAGCGGATCTATTTTATGCATAATTTTACTTTTGTCATAAAACATATTGCTGGGAATGCTAAAAAAGTTATTGATGCATTGAGTAGGAGATGTTTGATTCTGTAGGAGTTTCAGGTGAAGACCTTGGGGTTTGAACACCTTAAGGATATGTATTGTGATGATCCAGATTTCAAGGAAGCATACAAAGCATGTGAAAATACGATGCTGAGAGACAGATGCCAGTGGAAATAGTATATAATTCAAGAGGGATTCTTGTTCAAGGGTAATCATTTGTGCATACCAAAATGCTCAATGAGGGATAACCTTTTGAAGGAGAAGCATAGTGGAGGATTGGCTGGACATTTCGGCCATGATAAAACATTTTCATAGTCGAGAAGTTCATACTATTGTCCAGGTATGAGAACATAAGTGATAAATTTTGTGAACAGATGTAGAATCTGCTGACATGCAAAAGGAAAAAGACAGAACACTGGATTGTATCAACCATTTCCAATACTAGAGAGGCCTTGGGATGCAATAAACATGGATTTTGTCTTAGTACTGCCAAGAAAACAAAGAGGATGTGATTCTGTATTTGTGGTGGTGGATATATTTTCAAAGATGGTACATTTTATCCCATGCCAGAAGACTAGTGATGCAACACATGTTGCAAATTTATTTTTCAAGGAAGTTGTTCACCTTCATGGATTGCCTAGGAGAATTGTCTCAGACATAGACACTAAATTTGTTGGTCATTTCTAGAGAACATTGTGGAAGAATCTAGGGACATATTTGTCCTTCAACTCAACTTATCACCCTCTAATAGATGGACAGATTGAGGTGGTGAATAGAAGTTTGGGAAACTTATTGAGGAGTCTAGTCACTAAGCATCACAGTTAGTGGGATCATATTCTACCACAAGCATAATTTGCGTACAATGATTCATCAAACATGAGCATTGGAAATAGCCCATTCCAAATACTGTATGGAATGGAACCAAGAGGAGTATTTGAGTTGAGATACTTGGAACAGGGTGAGATCAAAAGCACTGGAGCATAAGATTTTGCTACAGAAATGAAGAATCTCCATAGCTAGATCATAGGACATTTACATAGCTCTAGACAAGAGTACACACACATAGTTGATCAACATCATAGAGAGATTCAATTTGAAGTAGGAGATCAGTTTATGGCACATCTTAGGAAATAAAAGTTTCCTAGGGGAACATATAACAACTTGAAGATGAAAATGATAGGGCCATGTAATATCTTAAGAAAGTTTGATGCAAAGGCCTATGATATTGAGCTACCAGATGATGTGGGAATATCACCCATATTCAACATATCAGACCTGTATCCTTATAGGGAAAATGACATGGAGAGATCAGAAGATCAGGAGAAGATTCAGTGGGAGACGCAGATGCATGTAGAAAACAAACCACAGATTGAGAAGATCGTTGACCAGAGGATTGGCAAGGAGACTAGGAGGAAGAACTATTTTGAATATTTGGTCATGTGGAAGGGAAAACTGATAGAATATGCCAGTTGGGAAAATGAATTTTATATCCAGAAGCATGGAAAGTCAGTACAGGAATTCATGGACATGATTCCATGAATTTTTTCCCAAGGGAGTATGATGTAGGAGCATCACCATATAGCATGCACGGCAGGACAACTCAACGCCTTTGAATCATTTCAAAATCTTAAACGTTGGTGTTTACTGCAAATATTTTGGAGCTGATTGAAAAATTGAAAAAGATCAAACGCTTGGGAGCTGAATGATAACAAGTGATCTGGGAGTTTCACTCTGTTGATTAAGGTCAGTTGTCATTGATGTCAACCCTTGAAGAAAGCCCCACAACACAAAGGTTTGGGTAATGGACACAATATTGTTTGATGTAAAGATGACTCATTATTGTCTTGTCATGGTTGATAAGAAGTAAAGATGGATGAAATCCAAAGTGGTCCCCTTATGGTGAAATCCCTCACGGGAAGACGCTTTGCAGAGTAAGAGAACCCATGCTTAATTATGGAATAATGAGATGAAGGACAATGAATTTTTTAGGTAAACTATCCTAGATGGATATTTCTTGTCATTCCATTTCTAGTGGTATGTGGAACGTCACATAACTCCTCACGGTTAGAGAGTTATGGCCATGAGAAGTTGGAGACCCCAGGTTTGGGTAATGGACCCAAGTTTGTTTGATGGATACAGGTATGAGTTATGATATATTTTTAGATAATACTATTCTATATTGATAGTACATGTCATTCCATTTCTGGTGGTATGTGGAACGTCACATAAATCCTCACGGTTTGAGAGTTATGGCCTTATGAAGTTGGAGGACCCTCATATGTCATCTAGAAGCCCCAAAAGGTCAAAGTAGTCAAAGTGTTTTAAGAGATTTTAAAAGGTAAATAATAAAGTGAAGTAATGAGTGTATTATAATTCAAAGTGAAAACAAAATAAATTATTTCAATAATAAATTTAATGGAGAAATTAGAAGTGGGTTAACCCTAAAATAAGGAAAGTGGGGCCAAGTGACCTAGAAGATGTTTTTAAGGAAGCTACTTGGACAGTATAAATAAGAGGCAAGGCTCTCTCATTTTAATCACACTTGAGAATATTGAATATCTATAGGTGTATAAGGTAACCAAGGATATCTAAATCGACATTCTGAGGGAAGGTGAATAAAAGAAGGTCGAAATGAAAGGAAGGATAAATTCTTTTGATGGTGCTTTCTAAGGTATGTTATTTACAGTTCATCTCACCATTTTCACTATACATTTTTTTTCTATAATGATTCAGACTGTGAAATTTCTATTCCATTGAGAAAACATATCCATGTATCTATGGTAAAAAATTCATTGTGTGGGTCATTGTATTTTTGGAGTTACACTCCATGGAAAATAGGGTTTGTGGCTAGTCCTGAAACTAGTCAAAAATAGGTGTTTCGGGTAAAAATGTCATAACTTATTCATAACATATCCAAATTCAGTGAAACCAAATGTGTTGGTTATATTACAGTATGTATTATGTTTTGGAATATTTTCATATCAATTCAACAAATATTCCGTGCGGGGCACACTCTACAAGGTCACTCTCTAGAATAAGCCAAAATTTAGAAAGGTATGCCATTTTTGCTATAACTATTTTTCTGAGAGGTTCCAAGTAGCGAAACCTGGAAGCATTACATAAAACACACTAAAGAACATTTTTTTTTAGTTTCATATCTTTATACATTATAGGTACAAAGTTATGATTACTTCAAGTTAGGGTTGTTGACTAATCCAAAACTAGGCATGTGAGACTAAAGAAAAGTTTGATGAAAATGCTAGTCTCTTGTTGTTGAAGTAAAGCAAGGTTTGTAGGAATGTGATCATATACACTAGATCTATTATAGAGCTACAAATCATATTTGGATGATGAAATTGATGAGGTATTTTGGTTGAGGTACATGTTGAGTACATGGTTGAGACAAGTAGTTTATGAGTTGGCACATACATGAGTTGTATAGTTGATGATGTTGGTACATATTGATGAGTTATAGCTGATGAGTAGTTGAAACATGATTGGTACATACTTGGTACATGGTTGGATGCACTTGTTTATGGTGTAGACTGTTTACAGGTTATTTGGTACAGGTTGGTGCATGGTTGATGCACTTGTTTATGGTACATGTTGATTACAGGTTGGGGTATAGGTTGATGCATGGTTCAGATTTATTGGTACAGGTTTACAACGATATATATTACAGTGATAGGTTGACAGTGGTTCCATCATTCTACTTCTACTTCAAGGTGGCAGGATGGGGCAAGGACAAGTGGTTGTAGCCTCCTTCTAGTTGTAGCCAAAGAATTGGAGAGTTGGAGCTTCCATCAGGTTGTAGCCTAAGAAACTAGGGGGTTGGAGCCTCCTTTCAGTTGCAGCTGGAAAACAAAGGAAGTTGGTGCTTCCAGGGAATGTAATTCCTTAAGACATATAAGAAAAATCATTCTGTGGTTTTCTCTCGATTTGGGTTTCCACGTAAAACAATGGTGTACTGTGTATGTGCATGTTTGTTCATTTGTTCATTGCTTATTTGCTCTGCATTTATTGGATGATAATGCTTCACTGATATAACACTTGGATTATATGGTTAAAAAAAAGGATTACATTACTCTATCACTGATTCACCCCCCCTCTCATTAATCCAATACACTCCTAGTCTTCAATGTAACGAAACTTAGGTAGCAGTTAGGTTTTGTTTTCGAATAGACGAGTAGTCGGAGGGAACTCTATGAACCCTCTAAGATAAATAGAGGTTTTGTATTCCCGAATGAGGCTGTGATAAGTTAGTAGGAGTTTGTTGTGATTTAGTTGTTGTTGAGTTTTGTTGTTGTTTATCATAGTTGTAGCCATTTATTTTTGAATGAATATAACAAAGGAAAATTGATCCAATGCATGATGTTTCTACTATTTCAACTCCCTGTTATTGTTGTTTTCATGAATGAATTTATTATACTATCAAGTATATGAAACTGTGAAATGTTTGTATAAGCTTCAATTTTTTTCTCTTCGTTTAGTCCGTGCAAGGTGTGCACATAGTCCGCAAGGAGTGTGTTGACAGAGTCTATCTTGACTCAGAAACTTAGAAGAGATAGCATGAAAATTCTCTTTGCAAGGAGTGAAAAGTGACCACTACAAGGTGTGCACAGTTGTTCGCAAGAACCTAACTCTTGCGTAAGAATCTGTTGCAAGGAGTGCACAGTTATGAAATTTGACTAAGTGTCAAAGTAACTCTTTAAGGATTTAAAGGAGAAGAAGGAGAGATAGCAGGAGAAATCTTCAAAGGGATTAAAGTTTTGAAGGTTTCACGAGTCACCAATTAAGATCCATTAAGGAGGGAGAGGGATCATTCCAGACCATTGGATCTAGGTAATGCTCACGAGCGTTAAGTATTTGCATGCATATAGAAGCAAAGATTCATCGAAGTCCCGAAGAGGCCAGGGACCGTCCATCCACCATAGGGACAGGTGGTAAAATATCCCTAACTCTGGAGCAAAGTCACTTAAAAAGTTTGTGGATAAGGAAGAAGAAAAATCATCGAAGATCTAAAGGCCAAAGCAGATCTTGGCCATGTGTCGACAGATATGAAATTTTGGGAAATTTCACTTTGGAGGAATCCAAATGCAAAGTTTGACAAACTCCTGAAGTCCCAAAGGCCAAAGCTGATCACAATCATCTGTTGTGGAGGACACAGGGAAAGAATATATTGTCTTCGGGTGAGAACACTCCAGGTGAAGACGAGTGTGTAGAAGTTGATATCCCGAAGCCGAAATCGCCGAAGTGAATAGTAACCATCTTATTTAGAAGGAAACATGACAGATATCTATGAATCTTGGGTGAAAAAAATCTGGGAGAAGTTGGGTGTGTAAGAGATGGGACTCTGAGATCTCGAAGAGACAAATTGAACCACAACCTTCGATCTGTGAGGGACACGCGTTGACAGGTCATTTTCTTTGGGTGAAAGAACTCTAGGAAAATGTGAAGACAAAGGATTGGAATCTCCAAAGATGAATAACCGAGGTGAGTTGTGGTCGTCGATATGTGAGAGACATGCGTCAATCGATCATGAGCTTCGGGTGTAAGTGTTGCATAGAAATTAAGGTTTGGTAGTTGAAAACTACGAAACCTGAATTGGCGAAGCAGATCACGATCATTGATTTGAAAGGGACACACATCAATAGATCACAAATATCTAGGAGGGTGTGGTCTGTAGAGAAGGAAGGAAAGGTGACAGATATGAACCATTGATCGAGAGGCTCTGTCCGAGATCGCGAGACCAATGGTGATGCAGGATTGCGGGGACAAAAAGTTCTCAGACTTTAAAAATTTGAGAGCAGGTAGGAATTGAAACCACTATATCGAAATAAGGACGCATGGTGATTGGTAGTTAATTGTGGGGAGAAAATAGGGTTGATCCCAAACCACTCTTGGCTGTTCCTGCAATCATCTATCTATGCAAGGTCAAAGCCAGAGGTCACATACGGGAAAAGAGATAATGAAAGAGGAGTTAGCGCTTGAACCCTGATAGTTCAGTAGCATGAAAGGAGGGGTCGCGGGTGCCATAGAACTTGAACCAAAGGACTAAAAGGGCCTGTGTTTAATTACAAGCGATACCATTGAGTTTTCAGAGAGCTGATTCGTCTCTGAGAGTCAAAGATCCTTGATCAGGAGGTTGAGTAGCCTCGAGGAGAGAAGGGGGGTCTGCATCAAGGTAGAAGAAAGGTACCAAGACCATTATTTCTACCATTGCTTGAGGAGCATCCTACAAGAGCATGGGAATAGTAGGGGGAAGATGAAATGAACTCCTACTTTAGGGAGTATTAATTGTTGGAAGAAGGATATTAGGAAGCCATGGCTTACAATGACTACTTCAAACTCATGATGAGGAACAAACCTAGCACAATACAAAATCAACATAATTTTGATCTTCGATGCCAATTGGTGAAGATGACTATCCCATCTTTTGATGGATTTGACAGGTGTAAATCCTGAGAATGGGTACATAAGTTGGACACTTATTTCCAACTTAAGACAATGACAAAAGCATAGGAAATTGAGTTTTTCACTCTACACTTGGATGGAGAGGCTCATGAATGTTGGTACCATGGGTTATTAACATTGGGGCATTCCAACATCACATCATATGAGGATTTCACCTAGAAGTTGATGGAAAGGTTCTATAGGAAGGACCTTGAGGTCCACTTTAGGGAGTTGGCATAGCTGATTTAGATAGGTACACCAGAGACATATTTCACAAAGTTCCAGTGGATGGAAGTCATGGTGACTGATGTTTCTGAGTAGAGAATGGTGATGATTTTCATGGAGGGCTTGGATGAACCCTTAAGAGGTTGGGTGAAGGATTTCGGGACAAACACACTACAATAAGATATGATGAAGACCTAAGATATGGAAAACACATTCCTCAAGAAGACATTTGAAAACAAATTTATCCCACAAAAGGGTTAGATGTCAAAACCTCCCCAACAGACATGGATAGGGAAGGACAGGTTGGATGACGAAACTTAGAGAGAGATAAGGAGGAAAAAGATTTGTTATAGTTGAAAAGAGTCATGCGAACTTGGTCTTTGATGTATGGGAAAATGTAAACTCCATTATATTGAGGTGGTTTTGTATGAGGAGGATGACGTTGATGATGAGGGAATTGGACAAAATAGTGGCGAGCCATCACACCTTGATGTCACAGAGAAGGTACATTGCAAGATAAATCCAAGGGAGTGACCATCCACAACTTCATTGATGTTTCACTTGTCAGTAGGATACAAATCCCCATGGAGTAATTTGAGGGATTCAATGTGATATTAGTAGATGGGTACAACATGGAATTTACTCAAAGGATCAAGGGATTGGAAGTAACATTAGGAAACTATATATTGATCAATGACTTTTGTGTTGTAGATTTAGCAGACACTCATGTGGTTCTAAGATTCCAATGGTTGTACTCATTTGGAGATATCCGCATGAATTATTGGGAGATGAGGATGGAGTTCCATGACAAGGGTAGATAGAGAGTCATCCTAAGAGGTATTTCAAGAGGTGCCCCCAGGATTGCATCTAACCAATGAATGTAGGCCCTTTCTAGATATAGGGACATGGCCTGCACAATAGATTTCTTGATCACAATAGAGAATCCATCACAGGATCATCAACATTACCATGTAGATATCCAAGAATTTCTTGGAAAACATGAAATAATGTTTGAACCATTACCAGTAGAGAGACTACTTGATAGAGGATTTGAGCATGTCATTGAGCTAGAACAGGGATCAAGTCTCATGATCACCACACCCTACATGCATCCAAAGAGGTTTAAGGATGAAATAGACAAGGCCATAAAGGGGTTGTTGGAGATGGGACATATCAGGCCTAGTTGAAATCCCTTTACTTCTTCAGTTTTACTAGTGAAGAAGAATCATGGAACTATGATGATGTGCATAGACTACAAGGCACTGAACAAGAAGACCATAAAAAAATGATACCAAATACCCAGGATTAATGAGATGATAGATGAGCTGCATGGGGAAGTGTACTTCTGAAAGGTTGATCTGTGATTAGGAAAACACCAGATTCGGGTCAGAGAAGAGGATATCCATAAAAAAATATTTATGTGTTAGTATGGGCACTATGAGTTTCTAGTCATGCCCTTCAGGTTGACTAATGCACCAACTACATTCCAGTTGTGCATGAACCATATCTTCAACAAACAATTGAGGAAATTCTTATTGGTGTTCTTTGATGATATTATAATCTACAACATAACATGGGAGGAAAAGTGTGAGTTTCGGTTGACAAATATACTCTATCCGGTGCACATGCTTGGTGTTGAGGGAGTAAAGGTACATAAAGAGAATATATAGACAATATTAGATTGGCCCACCCATAGATCACTCATAGATCTGCAAGGATTCTTCGGGATATGCAATTATTAAAGGTACTTTGTGAAATTATTTTCACAATTGGCTACACCATTAATTGAACTATTGACAATTGAATCCATTAGTATCGAAATGACAACTTCACGAGGATATGAATCCTCATGTTTTTTTAAAGAGGTGGTACTCCTCTTTGGATTATGATATTCTTCATGATTTCAAATCCAGAATAATATGGGACCATATCACATAATATAGTCCAATCTTTAATGCTCAAGAAAAATCAAAATGCTGAAAAGTAAAAGTATATTATAAAAGAGAATTCCTAAGAAGTGGACCAGGAATATCAAACATCAGACATTACAAAAAATAAAAATGTCCTCACATCCATCATAGAAGAAATAAAGATTTTGATCACATTCAAAATAAAAAGAAGATGGTCCATTTGCATGAGAGAACTTTTAAAGAGTAATACTTATAATAGCTCAAAAGAATATTATGATAGATCAATTTCAAGTAGTTTATACTCAAAACTCAGAGTTATAAAATACAGTCAAAATTGATCCCAAATTAGTTCTCTAGGATTTCTCAAAAACAATAATTTCTGTTATAGTGCATGAAATTCAAGCATTTTTCCAATCGACTGGGATTGCTGCTGTCGCAGACCATAAAGAAAACATGTACAAGAAAATATGAAGTAGAAGTAGGAGAATGGGTAGATCTCGAACAATAGGATCTGGAAAGAAGACAAAGAGGAAGTTTATCAAGATTCAATTATACTTTTCTAGTTAAATATTAAGAGTAACTAGATGAAAAACTAATAAGGGAAGAAATATGTGATCAACATAGACTTACTATGATGTAATCTCTCTCTTTTATTTGCTTGTTGTTGTGTCTTTTGTATTCTTGTTTGTGGAAGTTAGAGGGCCAATTGTAACTACTTCTATTGATATCTTAGAAATATTGGTAATAGAATTGTTTAACCCTCTTCTTCTACATATATAAGAGTGTTTATGAGTGAGGAGATAATCTCGACTAAAAATATATGATTGTAAAAAAGGTGATCAGGGTCAAACCCCTTGATCTCCTCTACATACCTCATTTTTAAATGGTTGAAATAGGAAGCATATTCGTCAATCTTGTCGTTTCCTCTTAGGATAATTTATCCAACCTTCCGCGGTAGATGAATGAACTACTTTTTTATTTTCTTGTAAAATGTATGAAACCATAATTTGTACTATCTTGTGACCTCTATAATAAACAATTTTTCAGACACATAGTATGTAAGAAACATGCATTTTTCATGAGAACAAAAAACCTTTTCAGTTTAGAAAAGCCGAGGATTCTAATGAGAGATGAGAAGTATCTTCTCCAAATAGTAACTTTTTAAACTCATACATGAAATTATTATACACTTCATAGAAATGGTGGCCAACCTTTTCCCTCCACAGAGATTGATACCACATGGTTACATGGTCCACCTTTGAGTTTACCCTTTTAGCAATTCTTAATCCCTTAAAAACATGACAGTAAGTGATGGTGAATACCAAATAAGATTCCATATAAAATTTCTTCTCAGTATTGAACTTTATTAGCTACATAGTAACCTCATTTGAGATAATCCTCACCCAGTCAAATATTGTGTTCTTGTGAAAAATGAAAATCAATATATACAATGCCAACCCAAGAATAATTCCTTTAGAATCTTGACCAGTAATTCAGGTGAATAACCAAGTAATTTCTTTATATGGGTATTTTAAAGAACTAACATGAATATTGGATAGGTCTTCCGACATTGAGGCATGATCTTATATATATTCTTGTATAAGTTCTATTCCATTATTTTTACTTTTCACAAAATTTTTGGCTTCTTCCCCTTTGTAGACTAGACTCGCATCCAACAATATCAACATCTTCTTGAACATTGAAGGTGCCAATGGAAAAGGCGATTTGTTGTGTAATGGGATGGTTCTTATGTTCTAGACAAGTTTATTGACACACCCGATGATGATATATTTGCATTCAAAAGCCTCTGGGACACAACCAACAAGAGATATCCATCATACCCAAACTTTATTGTTTTATTTATCCAACAAGTTTGAATAATACCAATATGACTTGGACCAATGCTAGTTATTTTCTTGTCTGGAAAACAGGTTCAAGGTATCCCCACATAAATGGTGTTTTCTCATGGTTGTCTTCAGAAAGTTGGTGAACTTCCTTGTAATACTACTTAGCACAGTAAAGTGATCCTTAATTTAGATTTATTTGGATGAAAGCATGAACTTGAAAAAAATGTGAATTTCCTCGATATAAACATCATTAATTAATGGCCTTTTAAGAAAAAAATCCAGTAGCTGAGTCTATAAGAATAACATTAAATGTGACTCGAGAAACGTGAAAGAATGGGACATGTCATGGCAAAGAGTTAGAGGGAGAGTTGGGAACGAAAATGCAAGTTCGTGAGTCCGTGATAGAGAAAATAAACTAAGTGTTGGGGACGAATGATATTATAAGAAAAGGAAACAAAAAACACTTCCACGAGTCTTCCAACCTGTGAATATGGAAAAAAATGAATAAGTAAGAAAGGGAAAGGATGTATGGGATATGAGGGGAAGAAACATTTATAGAGGGGAAATAAAGGTGATAAAGAAGAGGGAGGAAAATAAGGGAAGTGTAAGAATAAAATGGGTTTAACAACTAGCTCTAATTGTGGGATGATAACGCCATGCGAGTTTTCAAGAATCCTGAATCTCATTAAGAAATGTTTTATCCTTTGGGAAATGGAGTCAAAACAATGAGGATGTACAAAACAAAAATAAAAACTATGTACAAAGAAAGGAGAGTATATCAAGTGAAGAAACTTTTCAAATGTTTCATGTTGATAAGAAACATCAACATATTTCCCTTCATATCTTTTAGCATGTATGAGCTAAAACCAAGAATTTTCTCTATGAGGTAAGGCCCAATCCAGAGTGATTCAAACTTCATATGCATTGACGATTTATATTTTTCTTTGTTCCATAGAAACACCAATTCTCCCTTTTCAAAATTATTAATTGTTGCACTTTGATCAGAATATTTTGAACATTTTGTTGCCTCTGTGATATTTTCTTCAAAGCCTCACTTATTTCTTCTTCTAATTTCAACAATTGATTCAATCTCTTCTGCAAAAGGGGAGTATATTCAGTGTCCTCTAGGTTGACTACATAAGTCAAACCATTCAATTCAAGGCTAATTGGCATCTTCACTTCCTTTCCATAAACCTACATGTAAGGAGACATCCCATTGCTATCCTTTGATGTCATTCTGCTTTCCAATAAAGCATCTGTCAACTTCAAGTTCCATTTTTTCTGATTTTGATTAATAGTCTTCTTCAAGATTTGAATCAATGTCTTATTTATAGACTCGGCAAGGCCATTTCCTTGTGGATAATAATTCGATGATTGTCGCATCACAATGCCATATTCTCCGAATTTTTTTTTGAACTTTGATCCTATGAAAATTGAGCCATTGTCTGTAATAAATTTCTCTAGAACACCAAATCTCAACAATATATTATCTTTGAGGAATTTAATCAATTCATCAGAATCGACCTTTTCCAATGCTGTTGCTTCTTTCCATTTCATTAAATAGTATGTAGAAGTGAGAATATACATGTTTCCCATACTTGTTTTTGGGTTTATTGGCCCAATAAAATCTAGTCCCCATTGTGTGAATGGTTTTTATACTAATATAGGTTGCAAAGGCATTGCATAGCTCTTCATCTTTCTTGAGAATTTTTGATAGGGAAGGAATTTTCTCACCATCGCATATGAATCCTTGAAATTTGATGGCCAATAGTATTCAACTCTTATTATCTTATGTGTTTTAGCAATAGGTGAAAAATTTCCTCCACATATTCCTTCATGAAACTCTTCTATTAGTTTTTGGGCCTTCCTGTCATCTACACATCTCAAAAACATGCCATCATAATTTCTTCTAAACAATATTTCAGCAATCAACACATACTGACTTGACTTCATCTTTAAATCTCTTCATTCTTTTGGAGTCATGCTGATGGGAAATTGACCATATTTTAAATAGAATACAATATCTTTTGTTGGCATTGTTGGTTATGTGTTTTCATTGATAGCAACATGAATTAGTCATGGAAACATTTATACAACATGAATCAGTCATGAAAACATTTATACAACATGAATCAGTCATGAACAAATTTATACAGTTGGCATTAGTTTCAGGATGGCCAATAAGGTCTATCAATGTGTAATGAAGGGTCATTGATGGAAAGAGAATGCAACATAGCAACAAGGCTAAAGTTCAGGACAAAAAGCATATGGTAAATTTCATCAATGTAATATTCGATCACTGTCAAGGATCGATTATATTTTTTACAGGTACATTTTCCAAAGCTCAAAAGAGATAGTGATTTTGAAGTCACGTAGGAGATCGGGTTTCAGAAAGATAATTTTTATAGGTGGAAAAATTTATAAAAATCAAGCAACTGGAGTCATTCATCCAGATTTCGGATGTAAATATGATGGTTGGATCACAGAGGAAACCTGGGTAAATAAGGAGAGAATCATGGTCGTATGATTGAATATTCTAGAGTGACTTAAATCGTCATATCATGTAGGAGGAACAATGGTTAAATTCAGAGCTGAATACTTCGGAAAAAATTACCCAAAGGAAAATTATTTTAGCTGAAGACAAAGTCCCAAAGTAGACATAAGTCTTTCGATCTCAAAAAAAAATCGGGAGTAATATTGATCGTCCGATCAAAATAAATTGGAAGGATATGATAAACAAGGCCAAGGCACAAAGTCCTTGATTAAAATCATTAGATATCATCAAGAAAGATCTCATCCATTGGATTAAAGCTGAGTAGAATTAGTCAACCTCTACGCGGACCACTTCGGTAAAAAGGAGTTCAAATTGAAACAGAATCCCTGAAGCCCGAATTCATGAAGAAATGCCAGTCATCTAATCTAAGGAACAATTTAGGAAATATCTTGACCATTGGATTGAGTAAAGAGGAAGTATAGGATAAGTAAGGAAAACGACCCGAGATCCTGAATAGTCGAATTCCCAAAAACCATTGGATCATGTTAAGATTCTTGGGTTAAATAAGGATCATTAGATGACGTCAAGTTGCTTGAGGTTTAGTTTTCGGGGAATCTCACTCGAGGAGAATCATGAAGTGGGAGAAAGTGAATAACTCGAAGTCACGAAGGATGAAATGAATATGGACCATCCACGTTGAAGGATTGCCTAAGAACTAAGGGTCGTTGGATCAGCCATGATAGCAGGACTATGCCAGTAGGACATGTGGTGCAATTAGATGGTGAAAAGTGTCAAGGTCTAGTTGGCACTTTAGGTATACAAAAGTCATGAATCTAGGTGACACATGGCAGCCACTGAGTCAGGTCCACATCAACAATGACATCACAAACCATGTCACTCTGGGATTAATAACTTCGGGGATATCCAAGCCTTTGTTATCAGCTAATCATCGAAGGCTGAAACCACGAAGTAACGTTAACCCCTGATCTAATTCGGGTGAATTCTCGACCGTTGATCAAGTACAATGGAAGGATAGAGTAATTGTAAATATTGAAGTAACACTAACTGTTGATCTACTTTGGGAGTGTTCTCAATCGTTGATCAAGCATAGTGGAAGGATATCGTAAGCATAGGTGTTAAACGACAACAAGCGGTCGTCACCACTTTATGACTTATTCGGTAGGTAGTCACTCTAGAGGGATTGGACTATCTCAAAGTTTGAATATCTCAGAGTCCCGAATCTCTAGAGTTCCAGAGTAAATAACAAACGTCCATCTCAACATCCAATTAAAACACGACTATTGATTTTGATAAGTGATTAAGCACATGTTTGGCTTAACACCTAGCCACCATCTGTGGTCATGTAGAAGTCCCAGAGTGAACCAAAATCATCCACTCAACTTCATATTAAGTCATGAACGTCGATTTTTTTGAAGCCTATGGATAAGCCATGATCATCCATCCAACAAAATATTAATATTGACCATTTGATCTACTAGTGAATACAGTATACACACTTCATAGAAATATACTCCGAGAGGATTGAATGACTATAAAAGATCGATGTCTTGAAGGACTAAGCACTAGAGAACCTAGTTCTAACACCGGTCATGTGATAAGTTACAGAAGCTATAGGGGCTAGAATTAATAAGCCCTCATATGCTTGAATACAATCCCACATAGAAGAATAGGTGTAGAATAAGAAAACTCTAGGAACAAACGCTTAAATGGATAGGCCTGTGGTTTTGAGCTCACAATCATTTGAAAACTGGGTTGAAAGAAGTGCCTCATACAAATTTCATTTATGTAAACAAATCAAGGTTGGTAGAGTAATTCGATAGAGAATTAACACCATAACAATACAGAGAATCGTTAAAATCTTGAATATGATCTGTTGGTGAATGGAGGACACAACATAAGCATGGGAACAATATAATAAGTCGATTCATATATGTGATCAACTCGTGAGGAAAAATGAACCAATACACAGTCATGATTAAAAGAGAGTTAAATCATGAGCATTATGAATAAAGAATAAAAAGATAAAATGATATTATTTAAAGTTTAATATTATCATTTAAATGAAAAGGTGTAATGGTTCGATATCAAAAGATGCAATGTTTCAAATTTACACAAGTTGGAAGACTATATAAAAAGGAAAAAATGGTGAGAAGAGTATATCTTGGTGTATTAAATAAATATGTATATATAATGGATTGAATGGAAGTTCATTCTATCAGGTTCGTGCATGTTTACAATCTGAGTCTTTTTATGAGGGTTGGATTCCTCACATCTCATTTGGATTTGAGATCAACAAGATGGGACTTGTTATGAGGGTTGGATTCCTCATTTTTCAGTTGGATATGAGAAATACAAGCTAGGTCTTGTATCAGAGAGTTGGATATCTCATATTCAGTTGAAATCAAATATATTAAAGGATTGATTTTATATGTATTTATACAAGTTAAATAAATAAAAGAAAGATATTATATCTACTTCATACAGTTTGTGTTTTATATGTTTATGAATAATTAATTGAACTGCATATCTTATTCAATTAATTCAGTTAATCTATGAAAGTGTGAAAAGTAATCAAAATTTCTAGACACTGATTCACCCCACCTCTCAGTGTCAAGTGTACATTTCAACATCTTTGTACCACTCCGAGCCAAATGTAGGATTTCCAATTGAAATTGAAATCACTCCATTCAGGGAATCACTATACACAATGAGTTTACACAATCTTTTCTCTTTGACTTCTTTCAAAGGCTTGATTTCAATGTCATGCTCCTGGTATTTTTCCAGCCAATTCACCCATTTCCCTTCTCTTAATTTTTGGTTCAAAATCATCTTTACTAGAGAGGATGGAACGTATGCTATGACATGATTGTTACAGGTACGAACTAACTGAGAGGGGTGGGGGGTGAATCAGTTAGTGTAGATTATTAACAATTTACTCTCAATTTTAAATTTGAACCATGAATCTTAGTGGCAGTGAGTCTTTACTGTGAATTCCAGAGTTAAAAACATAAAGCAGATAGTATAAAGAACAACAATCACACACAACATTCATTCACAAGTATGAGACACAGATTTTTCAAGAGGAAACCCAACCAGGGAAAAAACCTCGTCTTCTTAAGATGTTCAGCAAGCTTCAACTTCGTTACATCTCATCTTTTATGAGCACCAACTCATAGAGGCTACAACCTCTGATTTCCAGCACCATCTGCCTGAGAGCACCAACTCCCACAGAATCCCAGTACCCACTGGGTGGAAGCACCGACTTCCTTTTTACTTCAGCACCTACTGAATGAAGGCACCGACCTTCAGATTCTACAAGCACCCACTTGCAGAGAAAGAGACATACGTCTCCCTAGCACCACCCTACCACCCTAGTTTCTTGAATAAAAATCTTTCTCAAACCAATTTGCTTATTCTGATATAGCTTGCTTACCATTTCTGCTA
>ML799263.1:453241-474851 GCA_009831015.1 Picea engelmannii
CTCGCGTTGGATGATGTGGAATACGTTAAGGTCCACCTTCCAACAAATCTCACTCCATCGACATCAACACCTTATCTGGAGCAGAGATTAGAGATTATTTAGCACCCTGGACTCTGCATGCCTCAATGGCAGATGTCCTTGCTAACAACCCTGGGAATACACCAATGTCTCTTGGTTGATAGATCCTACAAGTGACTTGACACCAACACCTCTATTCGTATCTGTTAGGATGTGCTGTAGGTACCTTGAGGCCCATTGACATCACTAGTGGGTCATCTCGCATCGGTTAACGACATTCATTAAGGGCCGGTAATCCGATGATTTCTGTTTGTGTTCGACTCCAGAACATCCATTTACACAAATCCGAATTGTACCATGGGTAAAGATTTGAAGATGTTGAAGACATGATTTCAGTTGATCTTTTTCAGGATAGAACAAAAGCCAGGTTCAGGGATCATCATCAGATAATTTGGTGTTATAAACAGGAAGTTTTTCTCAGAAGGATATTATTGGTTCAAATTTCTATGCAGATTCCTGATTGTTTCATCAGTACCATTCAGTACCAACAAAAAATTCATCAGCTACAGTGGTCATCAGAAACACAAGAGTAATTACAATTTTCGCACCCTTCAGATCCAGACTTGAGTTCAAAAGAAAAATTCTACAGCAAGAATTGCATAACAAAGGGGATAGGTAATTTAACTCAGGTATGCTTAGTTCATGTTGATTTACTGTATTAATTTACATATTAATAGTTTGAACTAAGGATGCCTTGTTTACTCCATAATGTTTCATCATACCCACGACCTGTACCTAATGAACCAAATCACCTCGACATTTCATATCATGAGAATGCACAACATTACCGGAGCTGAGTTCGACATGACTTGGATATGATAACATTCTGCACTCATGTACGACTATCATCATTTTCCGACGCCCTATCGATCCCCACGACAATTCAAATGTTCTCCTATGATTTTTCTCCCAACTACTTCCCTCATCACACTCTCTTCCCTAGTCACCCTCATCTAAATTTCGCTGCTCACCTATAGACCTTCCCTATGATATCAAGTGGAACCATGGTGGCAAATCGCCATGAACCAGAGACATATGTAGACTTAGAGGCCCTTCCGGAGTATGAGGCAACCAGAGACATTTTTCAGAAAGCAGGATGGGAGCCGTTTCTCAAGAAATTCGATGGATATAATGATGTAATTATGCTTCAATTTGCTCTGCATTTTCAGGGTGGGTTCGCTAAAGTGGGCGAGCTCGAGTTCGAAGTCACGGAGAAATTCATTTCAGAAGCAATTCAACTGCCCACCACTGGTCAGAGATAGACAAAGGGTCAGCCTGTTGACAAGAAGATCTGCACACAGCTTTTGAAACCATAGTATCGGGAAACATAGTGGTCAGAGGGGACATCGCGGTCATGGTTGTAACCACAGTGGGCTCAGTTGTTAGCCATCCTCCAACGTTACCTCACGTGTGAAGGACGGTATACAATCGTATTTCCCTGCCATGCCCGACTCTTGCTACACTTCAAAGGTAATCATCTGCTGAACTTACCCTTCTTTCTGTTGAAAAGCTTAAAGAAAATGGCAGAACAAGTTCAAAAGGCCAAATATTTTCGAGGAAGTCTATTTCATTTTGGTCTTGTTAAGATATTGATTAAGTCTGCATTGTCCAAGAAACAAGAAACCTGGGATATGTTCACTATAAAAACCCTAGCCTCTGACAAGTCTAAAGATAGAAGTGTTAAGCCTGTTCCCCCACAGAAGAAGCTAAACTCTAGGAAAAAGAGGGTTAAAACCCCGACCAAACTCTGTGATGACCCTAAAAACATACCTGATAGCACAATTGAAGCTAGTACTGGAAACCCTGATTCATAACATTCATTTGATGCCCACGGGTCTGATGGAGTGGAAACCAATTATGAAACTGTGAAGAACACTACTCCTACAGAGGCAAATGTTGGAATTTCGACATCTTTCCCAGCTCCTATGAACATTATTGACGTGGAAGAACTGGCAGAGTTGACTGACAAGCCTAGGAGGAATCCAAAACGAAAATGTAAAAGCATATTGTCAGGTATGGACAACTCTGTGCCTAGTTACCCACCACAGGAGAGGTTAGAAAGTGTGGATGATCATGAGGAGGCTCCAGAGCCCTCTGAAATGACTTGGAATCTGTCCCAATTAATTTGAAAATCTCGTAAAGTGGATCGGTAGTCTACTGCGCCCAAAGGAATTGAGCAGAATGAGCCAATTCGAGTACCAGTTGATACCCCTGCTCGGATACATAGAGAGTTCACTCCTGAACTCAGTCCAAATCATAATCCCGATCCATTTGACATTTATGAATGAAGTGTAGATGAGTTTACTCCTGAACTCAGTCAAGATCATAATTCTGATCCAGTTGACACCCCTGCTCAAAGTCCATACAAGTTTACTCATGCATCCAGTCCTCAAACACAGCCAGGACAAGATAAAACATTTGAAACCTACTGTGAAATTTCGTCCAATAAATCCTTGAGACCAATGGTAGCCAGATTGGAAAGCAGGAATAACAGGTTGAAAGAGAAGCTACATGAGTACACTCTATTGGATCGACATATCAAAACAGAGAATGAACTCATGAAAGTTAGGGTAACTCATCTCTTGTCCAAAATTGAAAGATTAAAAAAGAGGACTAAGGGTCTTTTCCAAAGGAACAGGAAACTACAAAAGACTGCTAGAAAGCATATTATAATCAACTGAGTCCTCAAGAAAGAAATCAGAAATATGAAGAAACATGAGAGGTTACAAATGTTGGTTGCAGCTGCTGCAACGCTCTGATTGCTATCAGTCTTTGAATTTTTTTTGTTGCCTGAGGACAGGCAAAGACTTCAGTTTGGGGGCATGTTGGTCTCCAGTTTTGACTATGTTTTGCCTACATCATATCAAAAAGACCTCTGTTTCCATACCTAGTACCACTCCCTTCTAGCCTTTTTATGACACATTTGACATCTCTTTACCACTAAATGGGGCTACTCAATGTATTCTCATATTTCAAGTTATTTTTATGTATTTTAATACTTTAAATTAATATTGAAACTAATGTGGCATGAGTTAGGTACTATTTCTATTTGAAACAGAATTTGCCAGTACCAGGTACTAGCTCACACCCAGTGGAGATACCAACGAAGCTGCTAAAGATCCGTGCGTTATGGCTAGAGTGGTAGACAGTGCGATTTACATGATATATTGAGTCATCACTCATATGCTGATTCAAGGAGAAATTATAGAACTGAGTTGTTAATACTTCATGACTCACGCTTCGTGACACTGCGTGTCACGAAGATGTGAAGACTGTTTTTTAACTGATTTCGAGTTATTTTTGAATCTGGGATCCGTTTGAGTTAATGTATTTTTGTTTTAAACTATTATTGAGGAGGATCTATATAAACAGAGGATCGCTCCTGAGAAACATTGGTTATGTAATGCTATGATACATTTCTGCTAATACAATCTGCTTATGCATTATGTTACTTCACTGTTATATGAATTGAGTTATTTTCTGAGTAAATGAGGCGTGAAGAATGAACAGTGTTTGCATGGAATGCTAGATTAGTAGCTTTTTTTTTCTTCGTGGCGATTGTACCTCTTGGTTGGGCCCGCCAACAGGTCCAAGTCGCTATCTTTCTCTGTATTAGAGTTAGTTTATTTCAGTAGTTTAGAGTTTACATGCATGTTAGCTTATCTGAGTTTGGGAATTAACTTGTTCAAGTGCTTGCTTAAATCATTCTCCCAACTGTATTGTTTCCAGTATATTGATATATTCTACGTTGATGAGTGTTGAAAGCATGGTTGATTCCTGTAGAATTTAGAGCATGAACTAGATTTACTTTGTTTCTAGTTTTCAATCTGAACGTAGATTAAAGAGAATACGAGTTTGAATGTACTTTGCTTTGGTTAGGATAGTTAGATTACTCTTCTTTGGTTAGGATAGTTAGGTTATTCTACTCTGTTAGGATAGTTAGGTTGCAATTGAATTAGAGGAAGCTTCCAGTACTAGTAGGGTAAATAGGATATTTCTTTATTTTTCCTGTGGATAGATTTAGATTTATCTTCAATGTTTAGATTCAAAGGATTCTAGGGGATAATCTCTCTGTTATGGATTAGATAGAAATAGTGATGATTAGATGGTTAAAGATGGTGATAGATAGTCTTGTGAAATCACATTAGAATAGAAATAGAAGTACCTGCACTTAAACATAGAACTGTTCTCTTTTGATAAATTAAACATCAAATGATAAGCTTCAAGGTAATCATTAGGATTCAGTTTCTAAGAGTGAGTCTGTGTTTTCTTCTAAGAATAGTCTTTAGATAGGAATTAGAATCTTACCCACACATACAGTGTAGCATCTCTAAGTCCACTTACCCTGGTTTGACAATTCAGTGTTTTTAGGTCATTAAAATCTTTAATATAGAAGCCTGGCAGTCTCCTACTCAAGGCATCTGCGACCACATTTTCCTTTCCCTTGATGTACGAAATACCAAAATCGTACTCACTCATAAACTCACTCCATCGCCTTTGCCTGGCATTCATATCTCTTTGAGTGAAGAGATGTTTTAAACTTTGATGGTCCATTTTGAGCTCAAATTTTTTCCCCACAAGATAGTGCCTCCAATTTTTCAGAGCTAACATTATAGCTGCCAACTCTAAATCATGAGTCGCGTATAGCTCCTCATGTTTCTTCAACTTCCTTGATGCATAAGCTATCACTCCTCCATTTTGCATTAGCATGGCCCCCAACCCTTGCTTCGAGGCATCCATGTAGACTGTGAAGTCCTTTTCCATATCTGGCACTCGTAGAATTGGCACACTGGTTAGTAACCTCTTAAGCTCAATGAATGCACTATCACATTCTTCTGTCCATTCATACCTGACACCCTTGTGTTGCAAAGTGGTGATGGGTTTCGCTATTTTTGAGAATCCTTCCACAAATCTCTGGTAATAACCTGCTAGGCCCATGAAGCTTCTCACCTCATGGGCATTTTTTGGCACTGGCCACTCCATAATGGCCTTTACCTTTTTTGGGTCCATAGAGATTCCTTCGCCGGAAATGATATGACCTAAATAGTGGATCTCTTTCTAGAAGAAGGAAAACTTTGACAAATTCCCATATAATTTTTTCTCTCTAAGGTAGAACAACACTACTCATAGGTGTTCCTCATGTTCTCTTTCATTCTTGGAATAGATGAGGATGTCATCTAGAAAAACTTGTACAAAACGGTCTAAGTACTTCCAGAATACGTCGTTCATGAGGCTCATGAATACTGCTGGCGCATTGGTCAATCCGAAAGGTACTATGAAAAATTCGTAATGTCCAAACCGAGTCCGAAAGGCATTTTTTGGGATATCACCTTCCTTAATCCTTAACTGATGATACCTTGATCGCAAATTGATATTTGAGAATACCGTTGCTCCTTTCATCTAATCGAAAAGGTCATCTATTCGCGGCATCGGGTACCTATTTTTCACTGTAGCACGGTTCAAGTCCCTGTAGTCTATACACAGTTGTAAGGATCCATCCTTATTCTTTACAAAAATTACTGGTGTGCCCCAAGGTGAGACACTGGGCCTTATTAGCCCTAAGTCCAGTAACTCTTTCAACTGCATTTGCAATTCACAAAGTTCCGGCGCTGTCATCCGATATGGAGTCTTGGAGATTGGTTCTGCACCATGTTTTAGCTCAATAGAAAAATCAAGCTCCCTCTCAAGAGGTAACCCTAGTAACTCGTTCAGAAAAACAACTTTAAATTATGACAATACCGGGTACTGATCCAATGGGGATCCTTTCCTTTCATTCACTGCTTCCATTACATAAAGTTGATATAAAGCGTAACGACACTTTTCTCTATACACCCTGGATCTCTACTGGTCTTCCTCCATCATCGACACAAAGCACCCTCTTTGCAAAACAGTCTACCAAAGCTGGGTGAGCTACTAACCAATCATTTCCAATGATTAGGTCATACGCCCCGAGAGCAGTGATGTATACCTTCAACCTGGTAGTGCACACTCCCAGGTCAACTATACAATTATCAACACTAGGTCCTACCGCTTCTTTTTCGCTCGAAGCCATCTCGACTTGTTTAAAGTCATCATGCTCATAGGATGCCAACCCACACTTTTCTAATGCAGATGGTGAAATGAAACTATCTATCGCACCAGAATCAAACAAAATCTTAACATTGATATGATTTAGCGTACCTGATGACTCCACCACCGTGGATTGATGTTCGGCCTGGAAATTATTAACCGCTGCATAAATCTGGTGGCTGCTACTTGATCTCCCCATCGGTGCCTTTCCTTCTCTATGCACAAACTCATATTGTAACTTTGGGTAGTCACGCTGGTAATGGGGTCCTCCAAACCCCCAACAGGTAACACGAGATTGAACCTATGCACTATTATGTGACTGTCTCTGAAATGAGTTCCTTCCCTTGGAACCCTTGCCCCTACTAGTTGTTCCATGAGATGGTCGTGGACCTGTCTGAGTTGTCGGTGATGAACGAGATGCTGCACTCACTGCCATTGAAATCCCTATGGCTACTATCCTTGGCGTGACTTTGTTACCATATGGTGGTGGCCTTGAGCCCCCTCCCCTAGGAAATGTCCTCGGGGCCTTCCCTACGAATCCAGAGCGATGAAAAAATGTCGGTCTTGTACCCCCGGTTAAGTTCATGTGTTCCTCCGCATAACGCGCATTTTCCACCGCTTCCATTACTGAAGATGGTTTCCACATCCCTACCATAGCTCTTATCTTAGGGTTCAATCCATAGGCGAAGTGCTCTACCTGTCGTTGGTCATTATCCATATACGAAACATATTTGACCAGTTCCATAAATTTGATCTCATATTCTGCTATAGTTCTGTTTCCCTGTACTAAGGCATGAAATGACCCTACCTATTGTTCCTCGTAGTATGCTGGTAGATATTTCCTTCGGAGCCTCTCCTTGAAAAGTTCCCAAGATACTGTGTCTGGGGTAAGGTGCAGTTGTCTTTCCAGGTTACCCCACCAGTTCAAGGGACTGTCTCTTAACTGAAAAATTGTGATTCTTTCCTTTGATTTGGATGCATAGTCCCTTAAGGAAAAACACCTTGTCATGCCTTCCAACCATGCTTTCGCGCGTTCACTGGCGCGACCCCCGGAAAACTTCAGAAGTTTGATCTTCTGCAATTATTGCGTGATGTCTTCGGGTGGAGGTCCTCCCCCTGAATCCCTTGACACTTCTGGATTACCCGTTCCAGACGGTGGGGGTTCCACTTTAGTCCATGTCAGTTGCACCCCTTTAAAGTCTCATTAATGGCTTCCAACATACATTACTCCTTTAGGGGATTGGCTAGGTTAGGATTAGGATTAAGCATCTAAGCTTGATTTCTTCACCCCTTTGAAAAAAACTATTGGTTCCCTTGCCCTGTAGCTACGCTAGCCTTGTGCCATACTCGCCAATTCCTATGCTTACTCTCTTAGTGCATATGTCGCCTCCTTCCCGCTTGTCCTAGTCTAAGTCCTTTTAACTTTTCACTTACAACTAAATATCCTCCAATGCTTGACTCGTGAGATTTTCCTTGGCGTGTAGTGTTGGTGTTGTCGATTGTTGCATTGAGATTTAGCATTGACTTTGACTGGTGGAATGGAGTGGAGGGACTTGGCGCTCATCTAGATGAATTGTGTGTATGGTCTTGTGATCCTGACGCTTGGACAATCGGAGTTTATACTTGGGATACAAAGATCAGCAACGCTAAATAATCCTTTACCTTTATTTCCGGTGCATGCACTAGTTATGATTCAACTCATTCATTTAATCCTGAAAATTACTCATTCATCAAATCATCTTAATTGCGCTCATAGCTCGGTTGGGTAGCGTTTTCAATTTGCAAGCTGGAGGTTACAGGTTTGAATCTCGCCAAGCCCGAACAAACTTTTATTATTATTATTATTATTATTAATTAATTTATTAAGTACATATTTAATCATTAATTTAATTTTAAATTATTCTCATTGATTAACCCTTTTTGGTTAATCATATTAATTTATAATTAATCTAAAACACAATTTAAAATATGTTTAAACTTAAATATGTTTAATTTACCTAATTAAACACCAATTATATATATATATATATATTAATTTGAAAAATCAAAAGTTGAAATCTAATAATACTTTTAAAAGAATGATTAAATAAATAAATAAATAAATATAGAAAACAAATAAAATAATCAAATTAATAAAATAAAACTAAAATAAAATAAAAAATAAAAAAAGGATTATTAACTAGGTGAGGGCACCCATGAAATCCACGTGCCCCCCCCCCCAAGGGCTCTTATCCCTCCAAATCCCTACAACTAACTCTCCATTCGCAAACCCTATACATATTCTTTCACTCTGCGAATGTGGTCGACCTCTCTCACTCTGTAGCTGTGGTGGAGTTAGGGTAATGGATTGCAGCTCCTCCCTCGACATCTTAGTGTTTGGCACTGGGCTTTGTGTTATATGGCAGTGCAAACGAATCTGATGTGTTCTTCCACTTAGAGGAGAAGCTCTTATTAGCACTTCATCATTCTTTCTGATGTTTGGTGAGCTAACAATGTCACGGTCTTGTCCAGGTGCCTTGGAATTTTGTTCCGTGACCACCACTTTTTCTATACTATCCATAGAGCCATTATCTCCAACTGTAGCAAATTTGTCTTCTTTAAGGTCGAAAGAAATGCCTTGAGAATAATTTTGTGCCTCGTCAACACTGTCACAGTTCATTCTATGGTATTTTTAATGTAGTTTTTCTGTTGCAGGGTCTGTTTAGGGGCAAATCTACGCTTACATGGGTCATTTTTCGGTCTTTTGGTGGATATTTTAGGGAAGATTTTATTGGGCTTGTTTTGGCCTCCTCATGGCCCCTTTGTGTTGTTTTTTTTTTATTATTTTGGTTCTGTTTCTGACAGCATGCCCTAAATCTGACCTGCATTTTTTTTCTTTCTTTCTGATTCTCCACAATTTTAGGAAGACTAAAGTTTTCAACTGAGGAAAAGACTGCAAGAGTGTGCTTGCTTTGGCTTGTGACGATTTGGAAAACGACTGTTGAAAATCGAGGTTTGGGGAATGACAGTGAAGCCGGAGGATGTGACTACATTTCAGATTTCGGTTCTGTTCATGAGATATGTCGCAATATCAGGCCGTTGCGATGGATTTCCTGGGGGTCGAGAAGGGTTTTGTGAAAAACGAGTCTCAAACGGAGGAAAATCCCGTCACTGCACAGGCAAAACAAGAACCTGTTTCTACCAAGCAAATGACGAGTCCCACTGCATCCTCCCCTTCCGAGGGTAGTACAATGAATTTTTCGCAGGCTTTTAGCCTGTTTAGTAAACATTTTATTGAGAAAGGAAATGACAACGTTGCCATAGGCCGTGGAGAAAACGTTTACCTTGGCAATGGGAAAGAGGATGTCAAAGGATCAAAGCTTGTAAATGAGGAAAATGTCTCCACCCAGGTTGGTTTATTTTCCCAGCAGTCAATATTTGGTTCCCTTCAGCCTTTTCCGGAGCAGAGCAAAAGGGTTTTGCGTCCACAACAGCTCAGCCGTGGCTGTTTTGTGGAATTTTTCCTCCAAACTCACCGGCCATGAGACCGACTGTTACTTCAACACCAACAATTAAGTTGCGTACTGCACAATTCACTATTTTCTATGCTGGCATGGTAAATGTTTATGACGGTATACCAGCTGACAAGGCCCAAGCTATTATACTGCTCACTGATAGTGGAAACCCCTTAAACGCTAGATTCATAAAACCTGCAAATTTTTCTCAACAAACCCCATGTGTTTCACCTGTAAGCTCTTCGTTGAGCTCCATACCATGAACTTCTTTATCTCTTCAGACTTCTAGTGGGACTACAGAGGTGGCTACTCCTACCATGCCCTTGGCAGGCGGTCCGAACCATCACCAACCAATTCGTAAATTACAAGCTGACCTTCCAATTGCAAGAAAACATTCCCTTCAGTAATTTCTTGAGAAATGCAAAGAAAGGTGCGAGACATTCTTTTCAACATTTTCTTCTCTTTCAGATCTCTTGTTCTGTTGATTTGTCTTTTTAAACCTCTAAAAATTAAAAAAAATGGCAGTTAAAATAAAAATATTGTTCAGTAAATACAAATTCTTTTAACGAGGATGTTGAATACATGTGGGTCATGGTTTCTTTCTTCAGTTGAATATCCCTTCATAATCTAAAGGACAAGCAACAACATAAATATCTTAGAAGGGAAATGTTGTCTGTAAATTAAACAGGGAATCTTGGTATACTAACTAGTTGCATATTAGTTCAATATGAACCCATTAATTTGCTAGGAAAATTAGTCCCCGTTTTAAAAGCCATCTCTAGCTTGTCGTTCAGTGGCCAAAAATTTGAGGATCTACAAATTATCTCTTGATGTATATGAGATTGACTGGTACATGGCTGCAACTCAAAACACTTATGGAGGGCCTCCTCATAATTGTTTCAAATTGCAGCCATATACATTATACAAAGTGGATGCTAAATTTACATCTTTCCTGTACCCAGAGCCATAGTGCATAGGTCCTTCTGTTTCTGAAAATTACCCACAGCCATAGTGCATAGGTCAGTCTGTTTATGAAAATTACCCACAGCCATCGTGCATATGTCAATTTGTTTATGAAAAGTAAGATTTGTTGTAGGAAGTCCTAGTGTAAGTTTAAACTTTAGTGTCCACTATTTATTTCTTTCAACTGCAAGGCATCAAGGCCAGAGAACCTGGGTGAAAGGGTTAAATGGGGAAGAGGGTTAAACTTGTTTATAGAAAATGTGAAATTCAGAATCTTCTTTCTAGCCTGCAATTCTGATATTTTCGTTTATTGTACCCAACTGTGTAATTTGGAAATTTTCTATTCCCCAATGGACTACCGTGAACTCCAAGAAACCCAATGAGCATTGAGGAGACACTGAGATAAAATTGAGGGAAATTGTAGTTCACTTCAAACAACATCAAAGAAAATACACGAGTAGGATCCTAGTACTATACTGTAGCCTAGTTTTTTCTTTGGTCTTTAAAGTTTTGTTTTTATTGTGATATTTGTTTTTACATTTTCAATATGTATTTCATTTATATTTATATTTGAGTTAAAATTTATGTGTTTGGTTTGAAGGTTAGGAAGAGCTGGAGTTGGAGCTGGGAACTTGGCCCTTAAGGCCCTAGTGCTTCAAGCTGAAGCTCTGATACCATATGTAGTATTCGTAAAAATACAAAATTTAATTTGATTTAGCATATAATTCTTTCTGATACAAAAATAATTCAATCACCAACATATGAGCATATGATATTTGACAAAAATTAAAATTTTATCCACAACATAAGAATTACTTAACAGAATAAATAAATTGCCTCTCCCTGATGCTAATTCCCCCGTCGATCTGGTTGTTCGTTGCTGAAACTGTGTCAAACACTGCCCAAAACCATGTTTTCACCCTGCCAATTAGGACAACTTCCTAGCTCCAGGATACCATATGGATATCCTGTCCCCCATGCCCAAAAACTCTAGCAAACTGGTGCCCCCTATACTAATCGTTTCCTCGACTCCCCAACTCAAAATCTCTCCAGCAAATCCCCCAAATCCAAGAGAACCCTCCCCAAAATCCAAGTAGAATGAGAATCCCCCCTTCCGTAAACCCTCTTCTGCTCATATCCCCCCTTCACCACCCTTTATCCTCATTTATTTCTTTACCTACACATTTATTACGTTATCCACATAGTTAATGCCCCTTATCCAATTATTAATGTTCCTTATCCATTTATTAATGCTCCTTATCCCCTCCGTATACGTAATCCTTTAATTTAAACAATTAAATTTATTAACCCTTTTTAAGTTTAATACCCATGTCAATATATGTAACAGGTAATTAATTAATCAATTAATTAATCAAATTATAACAATTAGTTGATTAATAAATATTTAATTAGTATCATTATACTTGTTAGCGTCATAAGTCACTCCTGGATTGCTTGCAAGAGCGGAGCCCGACGCCCATCAGTTTTATGTCACGATTTGTTTAATGGGGTGATCGAATGGAAGTTAACTCAGAATGATGTGGTTCTAACTCCGAAACTAGGCCAGGCATGCATGGGCAAGTGAGGTCTTAGGTAGCTCCAGACAGTGAGTTGTAGTAAGGGTGAGTAAGGGGGAAGACTTGTATAAGAGAAAAGCGAAGGTATGTTGTAAACATCATGTTTTTAACAGACTGTGGGGGAAAACATATAAATGCAAGATCTTCTTGCATTCGAATGCAGAAAGCTGGAGAATACAACAATGAAACGATAAATCCTTTATCATAACATAATTGCAATGATTCACATGAATCAGTCGATCATGAACTCTCTCAGTATGAGATGAAAACTAGATGGATTGAGAAGACTGTCTATCATTAAAAAGGAAATCTTACATACAAATGCATAACGAGAGAACTAGAGTGTATGTTAAAACTTTACAATTGGGAGCTTCGCTCTACCATCGATACTTTACAAAATACAAAGACTGAGTCTATATACTCAGAAAATTCGCTTAACAACGGTGTTCTTAGTCACCCAAGGCTTGGTGTCCTTTCAGCCGAATTCGAATAGATATCCTTCGTCAGATGCCATCTTAACTGCGCATGGCTCCTGTAAGGGGAGTAGCTGAACCATTAAGAGCCAATTTAGCGTGTGCAGACCTACTCTGGCTAATCGAGGACTGGGCATGGCCTCTTTGGAAAAAATGGTACATAGGACCCTCTTGAGCAGACCGCTGGCCAGGCTCTCCATATATTGCACTTAATGCATGAAGAGAGGTTTCAACCACTCTTTCTTACCTTCATTTACTTCAAGTGAAAACTAGGCTTGAGGTCAGATCAAATGGCACCCAGAGAATGTGATGAACCTTTCAACAACTAGACTCGACAGCCCTGGCCCCTTTTGCACATCTCTTTCTATTTTCCGATGTGACGGCGAGCTGTGACCCTGCGTTTATCCTCAAAGGCGCTTTCGATGTTCGTGAATAAAAAGGGGTTGATCTTTGATTCTTAAAATCGCGATGAGAGAAATGCCAAGATGGATTGATTTGGCGCCATGCGTCCCTCTAGATCTGATGGTTCTGAACTCTCCTGACGATGTTGTCGGCCCGAGTCCTGGACACTCCCGGCACCTCACACATTGGGAAATGATGGAGCTTCTCTTTGCGCCTTAAAATCGCGATGGGCGAAAGGACGAGGACCCTAATCACGTGCCGGGTGTCTCTTTTGGATGGACAACTGAGATTTCTCTACGATACCATGGCCCTGACTCTGGGCACTTTTGACGCTTCGAGATTCGGGGTTTCACGATGCAGAGTGATATGAAACTTTCACCCTTCGAACTCGCGACTGCCAAAAATCCGATGTGACCAGATCACACGCCACGTATCCTTTGGATGGATGGCTTCTATCCTTCCTTTCATATAATATGGGTGCGATGCATTTGCGCTAATCTCGGTTCAATTCCACTAATATCGATTTTCCGCCAACCACTGATCTGCTCTTATGGATGAATCGGGACCGCCGACGATATAATCTCACCCGCTCGCTTGCTTGGGGGCCTGAAATGAGATTTTTTGTGTTGCGCTCGGGCGCTCCTCATGTGACTCACTGGCCCGAATGCTCTTGTGCCCCAGACAAGAAAGGTTACTAACATTAGGCTCCATGGGGGATAGATTCGTCCCTGTGATGCTCTAAGGACTCATTTTGTAGTTTTAGTGCCTTGTTGTTGGGCTATGGAGTCAGTCTCAAAACATCTCTCTATTGAAAATACAAGCTGAAAAATAAAAGCAACAAAATAAAGATACATGCTCAAAGGATCTTATTTATATACAATCCTAAACTAATAAAACACTTTACATGGGGCTAGGTGAATGTAGATTTCCACCATAGCCATTCAAGCAGCTTCCTGGATAGAAGCTCCTTCCTTCTGTCAATGATGATCAACAGATGGTGTAACCATGACAGCAGAACAGTTACACTCTTCAACTCCTCCTTATAGGCTGGAGTTGAGATGAAATAGGGCGGCTCCAAGGCATAGGGGAAATGCCACTCCATGTACTTGCTGACAGGGTCATAGAATGAGTGGCCAATCCCCGAAAACTGGCGACAAACAATTTCCTGTGCTAGACTGCTGTCCACCTGTGGCTGAATATCTCTGATAAGCACAGGTAGTAGGACAACTGATGCAGACTCACTGATCTCAGGCGGTGGTTGTTCGTTGATTGGCTCTAGATAGAACATGAAATGCATGATCAACTGTTCCTCTGGTTCCTCCTCCTCTTTTCTGTGCACTCCCCCATCTTGTAAAAAGGGAATGGTCTCCCGATCCTTCTCTTCAATCCCAAATGTAAATACATCATGGGAAATCTCATGAAGGAAGAAAGAATGATCCTCTTCCACAATGGCTTCCTTGTTTAAATATGAGACAATAGGGTCATTGGGCGCAGATGCTAACGCATCCAAAAAATCTTCAATAATATCTTCAAAAGATCTGCTTAGATCATCTGCCTTGAAGACTAGAAAATCCTTTTTACTGCCTTCAGATTCCAATTTTGCACACTGAGGAGTGGGGAATATCGCCTGCACCACTAGTTCACTCAGAGCACCATCCTCCTCCCTGGGAACTTCATCACTCTCATAACCCCCCCTGCTATAGACGAATGGGGAGGAGAAAGGACGGAGCTCTAATCCAGGTCCTCAGGATCATCCTCATAGCCTACATCCGAAACAACTTCATCTGGTATAGAGTTGTGGTATCCCTCACTACAGTTATGACAAACTAACACAAAGGGATCAAATTCCTGGTAAAAGGAGATGAAAGCTGCATGAAACTCTGAGAGTGAAGAAATACTAGTAGGGGGTAAAGAATGATACCATTTACATGCATCCCTTGCTAATGAGAACATGGACATTTTCAATAATACATCCTCATGATGTATCTCCCACTGACACATGAGTTCATGAAACTCACTGAGGTGCTGAGCAGGGTTGTCATCTTCACGCTTTCCAAATATGGGGAAATAATCGCCCCATTCATTCGGAGAGGGGACAACATTAGGAAAACCAAGAATAATAGAAAAATTAAAAAGAGAAAACCTGCAAGCAAGGATTTTCTCCATATCGAACCAGTGGAGTCGGCAATCGATCCTTGAATCATGGAGTTTCCAGGTGAAAGATGTGCAGCTTCGAATGTGTCTGGTCCTTATTCACCATCAAAAGCCAGATCCTAACGTTGTTGTTACCCTAGGAATCTTCTCAGGCTGAGAAAGAAGCTGCTGAAACCTTCTCGAGAAAGCTCCTTAAGGTCAGCTTTCAGTTGTGCTAATAGTAGCCACAGTTGAAACAGTGATGTGGAAACCTTGGAGTCGCCACAGTGGAGTCGCCATGTGCACAGTAGAAATCTTGAAGGGCTTTGATGTCTGATGCACCTTCAGAATCAGAGGCTCAATGTCATTCTGCCCAGGGAAAATCTTCAACTTCGTCCCCGGCAATGGTGCCAGAAATGTTAGCGTCAGAAGTCACTCTTGGATTGCTTGCAGGAGCAGAGCCCGACGCCCATTAGTTTTATGTCACGATTTGTTTAATGGGGTGATCGAATGGAAGTTAACTCAGAATGATGTGGTTCTAACTTTGAAACTAGGCCAGGCATGCATGGGCAAGTGATGTCTTAGGTAGCTCCAGACAATGAGTTGTAGTAAGGGTGAGTAAGGGGGAAGACTTGTATAAGAGAAAAGTGAAGGTCTGTTGTAAACATCAGGTTTTTAACAGATTATCGGGGAAAACATCTAAACACAAGATATTCTTTCATTTGAATGCAGAAAGCTGGAGAATACAACAATGCGATGATAGATCCTTTATCATAACATAATTGCAATGATTCGCACAAATCAGTCAATCACGAACTCTCTTAGTATGAGATGAAAACTAGATGGATTGAGAAGACTGTCTGTCATTAAACAAGAAATCTTACATACACATGCATAACCAGAGAACTAGAGTGTATGTTAAAACTTTACAATCGGGAGCTTCTCTCTACCATCGATACTTTACAAAATACAAAGATTGAGTCTATATACTCAGAAAATTCACCTAACAGCGACGTTCTTAGTCACCCAAGGCTTGGTGTCCTTTCAGCCGAATTCAAACAGATATCCTTTTTCAAATTCCATCTTAACTACGCATGGCTCCTGTAAGGGGATTAGTTGAGCCATTAAGATCCAAGTTAGCGTGTGCAGACCTCCTCTGGCTAATCGAGGACTGGGCATGGCCTCTTTGGAAAAAATGGTACACAGGACCCTCTCGAGCAGACCGCTGGCCAGGCTCTCCATATCTTGCACTTAATGCATGAAGAGAGGTTTTAACCACTCTTTCTTACCTTCATTTACTTCAAGCAAAAACCAGGCTTGAGTTCAGATCAAATGGCACCCAGAGAATGCGATGAACCTTTCGGGGACTAGACTCGACAGCCCTGGCCCCTTTTGCACAGATCTTTCTATTTTCCCATGTGACGATGGGCTGTGACCCTGCGTTTATCCTCAAAGGTGCTTTCGACATTCGTGAATAAGAAGGGGATTATATTTTCTTCTTAAAATCGCGATGAGTGAAATGCCAAGATGGCTTGATTTGGTGCCATGTGTCCCTCTAGATCTGACGGTTATGAACTCTCCCGACGATGCTGTGAGCCTAGGTCCTGGACACTCCCGACACCTCACGCATCAGGAAATGATGGAGCTTCTCATTGCGCCTTAAAATTGCGATGGGTGAAACGACGAGGACCTTAATCACGCGCCAGGTGTCTCCTATGGATGGATGGCTGAGATTGCTCCACGATACCGCGGGCCCAACTCTGGGCACTTTTGGTGCTTTGGAGTTCAGGGTTTCGCAATGCACAGTGATATGGAACTTTCACCCTTCCAACTCGCGACTACCGAAAAGCCGACGTGACCATATCACATGCCACGTATCCTTTGGATGGATGGATGCTATCCTTCCCTGCATATAATATGGGCGCGATGCATTTGCGCTAATCTCGACGCAATTCCACTAACTGTGATTTTCCACCAACCGCTGATCTACTCTTATGGATGTATCTGGACCGCCGACGATATAATCTCACCCGCTCACTTGCTTGGGGGCCTGAAATGAGATTTTCCACGTTGTGCTCGGGCGCTCCTCATGCAACTCGCTGACCCGAATGCTCTTGTGCCCTGGACAAGAAATGTTACTAACATTAGGCTCCATGGGGGATAGAGTCGTCCCTGTGATGCTCTAAGGACTCATTTTGTAGTTTCAGTGCCTTGTTGTTGGGTTATGGAGTCAGGCTCAAAACATCTCGCTGCTAAAAATACAAGCCGAAAAATAAAAGCAACAAAATAAAGATACATGCTCAAAGGAGCTTATTTATATACAATCCTAAACTAATAAAACACTTTACATGGGGCTAGGTGAAAGAAGATTTCCACCATAGCCATTCAAGCAGCTTCCTGGATAGAAGCTCCTTCCTTCTGTCAATGATCATCGACAGATGGTGTAACCGTGAAAGTAGAATAGTTACACTCTTCAACTCCTCCTTATAGGCTGGAGTTGAGATGAAATAGGGAATCTCAAAGGCATAGGGGAAATGCCACTCCATGTACTTGCTGACAGGGTCATAGAATGAGTGGTGAATCCCCAAAAACTGGCGACAAACAACCGCCTGTGCTACATAGTTGTCCACCTATGGCTGAATATCTCTAATAAGCACAGGTAGCAGGACAATTGACGCAGGCTCATGGATCTTAGGTGGTGGTTATTCGCTGATTGGCTTCGGATAGAACATGAAATGCGTGCTCAGCTCTTCCTCTGGTTCCTCCTCCTCTTTTCCGTGCACTCCCCCATCTTGTAAAAAGTGAACGGTCTCTCGATCCTTCTCTTCAATCCCAAATGTAAATACATCATGGGAAATCTCATGAAGGAAGAAAGAATGATCCTCTTCCACAATGGTTTCCTTGTTTAAATCTGAGACAGTAGGCTCATTGGGGGCAGATGCTAACGCATCCAAAAAATATTTAATAATCTCTTCAAAAGAGCTGCTTAGATCATCTGCCTCAAAGACTAGAAAATCCTTTTTGCTGCCTTCAGATTCCAATTTTGCACACTGGGGAGTGGGGAATATCGCCTGCACCACTAGTTCACTCAGAGCGCCATCCTCCTCCCTAGGAACTTCATCACTCTCATAAACCCCCCCTACTGCAGATGAATGGGGAGGAGAAAGGAAGGAGCTCTGATCCAGGTCCTTAGGATCATCCTCATAGCCTACGTCTTAAACAACTTCATCCGGTATAGAGTTGTGGTATCCCTCACTACAGTTATGACAAACTAACACAGAGGGATAAAACTCTTGGTAATAGGTGATGAAAGCTGTATGAAACTCTGAGAGTGAAGAAATGCTAGCATGGGGTAAATAATGATACCATTTACACGCATCCCTTGCTAACGTGAACATGAACATTTTCAATAATACATCCTCATGATGTATCTCCCACTGACGCATGAGTTCATGAAACTCACTGAGGTGCTGAGAAGGGTTGTCTTCTTCACGCTTTCCAAATATGCACAAATAATTTCCCCATTCATTCGGAGAGGGGACAACATTAGGAAAACCAAGAATAGTAGAAAAATTAAAAGGAGAAAACCTGCGAGCAAGGATTTTCCCCATATCGAACCAGTGGAGTCGCCAATCGATCCTTAAATCATGGAGTCTCCAGGTGAAAGATGTCCAGCTTCGAATGTGTCTGGTCCTTGTTCACCATCAAAGGCCAGATCCTAACGTTGTTGTTACCCCAGGAAGCTTCTCAGGCTGAGAAAGAAGCTACTGAAACCTTCTCGAGAAAGCTTCTTAGGGTCGGCTTTCAGGTGTGCTAATAGTAGCCACAACTGAAACAGTGAAGTGGAAACCTTGGAGTCACCACAGTAGAGTCGTCAGGTGCACAGTAGCAATATTGAAGGGCTCTTATGTCTAATGCACCTTCAGAATCAGAGGCTCAATGTCGTTCTTCCCAGGGAAAATCTTCAAATTCATCCCCGACAACAGCGCCAGAAATGTTAGCGTCATAAGTCACTCTTGGATTGCTTGCAGGAGCAGAGCCCGATGCCCATCAGTTTTATGTCACGATTTGTTTAATGGGGTGATCAAATGGAAGTTAACTCAGAATGATGTGGTTCTAACTCTGAAACTAGGCCAGGCATGCATGGGCAAGTGAGGTCTTAGGTAGATCCAGATAGTGAGTTGTAGTAAGGGTGAGAAAGGGGGAAGACTTGTATAAGAGAAAAGTGAAGGTCTGTTGTAAACATCAAGTTTTTAACAAACTATGGGGGAAAACATCTAAATGCAAGATATTCTTGCATTCGAATGTAGAAAGTTGGAGAATACAACAATGAAATGATAAGTCCTTTATCATAACATAATTGCAATGATTCGCATGACTCAGTCGATCACGAACTCTCTCAGTATGAGATGAAAACTAGATGGATTGAGAAGACTGTCTGTCATTAAACAAGGACTCTTACATACAAATGCATAACCAGAGAACTAGAGTGTATGTTAAAACTTTACAATCGGGAGATTCGATCTACCATCGATACTTTACAAAATACAAAGATTGAGTCTATATACTCAGAAAATTCGCCTAATAACAACGTGCTTAGTCACCCAAGGCTTGGTGTCCTTTCAGCCGAATTCAGATAGATATCCTTCTTCAAACGCCATCTTAACTGTGCATGGATCCTGTAAGGGGAGTAGCTGATCCATTAAGAGCCAAGTTAGCGTGTGCAGAACTCCTCTGGCTAATCGAGGACTAGGCATGGCCTCTTTGGAAAATATGGTACAAGGGACCCTCTCGAGCAGACCGTTGGCCAGGCTCTCCATATCTTGCACTTAATGCATGAAGAGAGGTTTCAACCACTCTTTCTTACCTTCATTGACTTCAAGCGAAAAATAGGCTTGAGGTAAGATCAAATGGCACCCAAAAAACGCGATGAACCTTTCGGCGTCTGGACTCGACAACCCTGGCCCCTTTTGCACAACTCTTTCTATTTTCCCATGTGACAACGGGCTGTGACCCTGTGTTTATCCTCAAAGGCGCTTTCGGTGTTCGTGAATAAGAAGGGGATGATATTTTCTTCTTAAAATTGCAATGATTGAAACGTCGATATGGCTTGAGTTGGCACCATGCGTCCCTCTAGATCTGACGGTTCTAAACTCTCCTATCGATGTTGTGGGCCCGGGTCCTAGACACTCCCGCCACCTCGCGCATTGGGAAATGACGAATCTGCTCTTTGCACCTTAAAATCATGATGGGAGAAACAACGAGGACCCTAATCACGTGGCGGGTGTCTCCTGTGGATGGACGACTGAGATTTCTCCGTGATACCGCGGGCCCGACTCTGGGCGCTTTCGGTGCTTCGGGGTTCGAGGTTTCACGATGCAGAGTGATATGGAACTTTCTCCCTTCGAACTCGTGACTGTCGAAAAGCTGACGTGACCAGATCACATGCCACGTATCCTTTGGATGGATGGCTGCTATCCTTCCCTACATATAATATGGGTGTGATGCATTTGCACTAATCTCAACGCAATTCCACTAACCGCTATTTTCCGCCAATCGCTGATCTTCTCTTATGGATGAATCTGGACTGCCGACGATATAATATCGCCCGCTCGCTTGCTTGGCGGCCCAAAATAAGATTTTCCACATTGTACTCAGGCGCTCCTCATGAGACTCACTGAATCGAATGCTCTTGTGCCCCGGACAAGAAATGTTACTAACAATACCAATCTTTGTTTAATTAATAACATGTTGGAAAAATTAATTACCTAATAAATTTTTACTTAATAATCCATAAACATATATTATACTAGGGTTGTTACAGTAAAGGAGAAAAAGGTATACCAACAAACCCATGGATTGTGAGAAACCACTTCATGGAAATGAAATTTTTCTTTAAAGAGAACTGCTGAGAGTATAAAGCATCACAAACATAAAGACTAGTGCCGACTACTTTCCTAGGACAAATGGAGTCAAGATAATGCATTCAAGGAGGCCAAGCAAGAGAGAAGGTGGATATTTGAGCCTTAGAGTTATCCACTCGTAGAACCAAGTCAAATTTCAAAGGAAAACCACTAAATTTTATCCACTCATAAACCCTAGGTGTCGTCCCACTTTCTCTAATGTGTCTAGCAAAGAATATTAATTGAACTAGGTCTTAAGCCTAGGGGGTATCCACTTCTAACCCATAGACCAAACCCTAGATAAGATAAACCTTAAGGGGATAGCCACTCCTAACCATTAAAGAAAATCTTAAGGGGATCCACCTCTCATTCTTTCACCAATGCCTTGAAAATATAATCATTCTTGCATGTTTTATTTATATGCTTGGGATACCCATGCAATTGTAAATAAAGGATAGAATTCTCTTCAACTTATATCCATTATCATCTAGAGTGTGGATTAAAAGTTTCTTGAGAAT
>ML799263.1:476835-516643 GCA_009831015.1 Picea engelmannii
ATATATATATATATATATATATATATTACAATATATTACAATATTACAATATTACAATGTAATAGTAATGCCATATTACAATGTAATATGCCATTACCATATTACATTGTAATATGGCATACAATATGGTATACCATATTTCATATAATTTTTTTTTTTAAACCTAAATTCATCATCACAATATCGACGCAAGTTCGTCGGAAATATTTTACTATTTTACCACAACCGTCTCTTTAGCGACGAAACTTCGTCACAATTTGCCACGAATATTTGTTGCATATACAACATGTGCATCGTAAATTTGGTTTTGAGATATTGCACTCGTCGATATTACCACGGATTTTAGTTGCAAGTTGCGACAGACTTTCGCCACACGTTCAACAACTGCGTTGTAAGTTATTGTCTTGGCATAACTTTTTGTCCCAATTGCGACGAAGTTTCATCTTAATTGCCACATTTCTTCATTGTTATTACGACGATAGTTTGTCATAATTGCAACGATGCATAGGGTTAACCGATATTGAAGGTGGTGACACGTGGAGAGATAATTTCTTTGATGTTTCCACGCACACTTGGATCATGGATATAGCGATGAAATTATTCCGACGAAAAAAAATCTCAGCTTTCGTGGAAATTGCGACGGATAAGTGTCGCAATATCAACGAAAAACCGTCGCAAATTTTCTCATATGTACTAGTGTTTGAATAATATTTCATTCTCTTTCGTGACACATCATCTAATTGCATTAATAATACCCTTAAAACATTGCTTCTTTCAATCCAACAAGCCTTTAATTGTTTGATACGACTCTGGGAGGGTAGATATTCTTGTTTTCTCATGTCATCCATCATTGTTAAGAACTTTGCTGCAAACATTGCTAATCCATCAACATAAAAACCTTCATCATTTTTTATATCTGCACCCAAATATTCCTTAGTGTTCTGCACTCTGAGGCCGAGAGAGGAAAAGATTTTTTCCATATCCCATAACTCTAAAATCAATGAAATCATTTTCTTTATATTTTATTCGACAAAATTTCGAGTGACAATAATCAAATTTGAAATTCATTAACTCTTGAACTTGATCCTAGGGTTTCTTGAAAAATCTTATCAGGTCAAACCATGGAAATTGGGGTAGCCATAATGGGTGGAGGCATAAGAGTTGCTTCCAATTCCTTGACTCTTTCTTTTATTCGACCATTTTATTCCTCCATATTAGTGATTGAAAAATCCAATGTATCACTTGTGAACTTGTGAATGGAAGAAAAATTTGATGGTAACATGTTTCGGGTATCAATGGTGGATCTCATTTCCCCCCTCTTACTCTTTGAGTTCCTTTAAAAAATAATTTTCTTAGAATATTTATCAAACGAGGCATTTTGAACAACAAACATTTCTTCATTAGAAAAAATCTCATCCTGAACGACAAGTGTAGAAATATATGGTATGTTTTCTGTAGTAGGCTCCTCTTCATATAGGAAGTTGATATTCTCAATATCCACATCCAGGTCCATGTCATCCAACAACATATCAAGTTCATGTGCATGTATTTCTCCTCTCCCTTGTTGAGAATTGTTCTTTTCCTTTTGACCTTTAATTTGAGGGGATTTTCTAAATTCCCCTGAGGAGGGTTTTTCTCTTCGTCATCCCTTGAATTACTTCTTTGGGTTTTTATTTACTGGGTCACTCTGGGATGAGGGTTTACCTTGGGTAAAACACCTATTCAAGAAGCAACATGTGATTGATCACACTTTTCATTAGAGGAATTGCCTCTCTCCTTATGGGGTTCTATGGTTCTTATGATAGTCTCTATATCACCATGATTTATGTCAAATTCTTGAACATTAGGGTCATGACTATCACCCTCTTATTATCCATATATAAGAGTGTTTATGAGTGAGGGGATGATCTTGATTGCAACTATATTATTGTAAAAAAGGTGATCAGGGTCAAATCCCTTGATCTCCTCTGCACACCTCATGTTGAAATGGTCGAAATAGGAAGCATATTTGTCAATATTATCAATTCCTCCTAGGAAAATTTCACCAACCTTCCAGGGAAGAGGAATGAACTACTTTTTTCTTTTCTCGTTAAAGGTATGAAACCATAATTTGTATTGTATTACCACTTCTATAATAAACAATTTTTGAGACAAATAGTATGGAAGAAACATGGGCTTTTTGTGAGAACCAAAAACCTTGATGATATTATAATCATCCATTTTTTCAAGAATTCCTTTTCCATTCAGAAAATATGAGGCTTCTAATGAGATTCGAGAAGTATCTTCTCCAAATAGTAGCTTTTAAACTCATACATGAAATTATCATACACTTCATAGAAATGGTGGCCAACCTTTTCATCCACAGAGGTTGATACCACATGGTTATAGGGTCCACTTTTGAGTTTATCCTTTTAGTAATGCTTAATCCCTTAAAAACATGACAGTAAGTGATGACGAACACCAAATAATATGCCATATAAAATTTCTTCTTAGTATTGAAATTTATTAGCTACATAGTAACCTCATTTTAGATAATCCTCACCCAGTCGAAGATTTCATTCTCGTGAATAGTCAAAAGCAGTATATACAATGCCAATCGAGGAATAGTTGTTGTAGAATATTGATCAATAATTTGAGTGAATAATCAAACAATTTATTAATATGGGTCTTTTAAAGAACTAACCTGAATATTGTATAAGTCTTCCGACATTGAGGAGGGATCTTGTAGATATTATTGTAGAAGTTCTATTCCATTATTTTTGCTTTTCAGAAAATTCCTGGCTTCTTCCCCTTTGGAGACCAGGTTTGGCTTCGACAATATTAACATCTTCTTGAACATTGAAGGTGCCAATGAAACAAGAGATTCACTTTGCAATGGTATATTTCTTTTTTCCTATAAAATTTTATCGATGCACTGGGTGACGATATCTTTGCATTCGAAAACCTCTAGGATGAAACTAGCAAGAGTTATCCCTGATGTCTAGAATTTATTGTTTTCTTTATCCAACAAGTTTGAATAATATCAATATGACATGGACCAATGGTAGTTTTGTCCTTCTCTAGAAAACGATATCAAGGTATCCCTGTAGAAATGTTTTTTTTTTGATGGCTTTCTTCGGCAAGTTGGAGAACTTCCTTGTAATACTACTTAGCACAGTAAAGTGATCCTTAATTCAGATTTATTTGGATGAAATCATTAACTTGAAATAAATTTGAATTTCCTCGACATAAAAATCATTAATTAACAACCTTTTCAAAAATAATTTTAGTAGTTGAGTCTGTAATAATAACATTAAATGTGACTCAATAAATGTGAAATAACGGGACACATCATGGCAGAGAATCGGAGTGAAAGTTGGGAACAAAAATGAAAGTCCATGAGTCCATGATAGAGAAAATAAACTAAGTGTTGGGGAAGACTGATCTTATAAGAAAAGGAAACATAAAACACATCCATGATTCTGCCAACCCACGAATATGGAAACAAACCAATAGGTTAGAAAGGGAAAATATGTATGGGATATGTGGAGAATAAAAATTAATAGAGGGGAAAGAAAGGTGATAAAGAAGAGGGAAAAAAACAAGGGAAGGGGAATAACAAAATGGGTTCAGCAAGACCTCACCAAGAAGGGCGTATTCCGATTTTAAGAGGATGCATAGGTAACATTTGATAGAATGAAGAGAGTGATGAGAACTTTCCCAATATTAGCACTTCTAGATTTCACATAGCCTTTTTTCCTGGAGTGTGACACATCCGGTGAGGGGATAGGTGCATTACTAATGCAAAATCGACACCTGATAGATTTTGAGAGTAGAAAGATAAGAGAGATAGAGAAGTTATATCCAATGTATGATAAGGATATGTTTTCCATGATGCAGGCATTGGCCAAGTTCAGACAATACCTATTAGGAGGGTGCTTTGTGTTTACGATGGACCACAACAGCTTCATATATTTCTTGGAGTAGCGGGATCTAAACAAGAGGAAACATAAATGGGTGAGTAAGGTGCAGGAATATGATTTTCACATTGCTCATGTAGAGGGGAAGAAGAACATAGTTGGCGATGCCTTATCCAGGATACCTGCAACTTTCTTCATGAAAAATATTTTAGCAGTCTCAAAGTCCATTCTTTTGGTGGAATACTCCAAGAACAACTTCGCTTGTGAGATGATGGAGGGAAGTGTTCAAGTAGATAGGTAGAAGGTAGTGTATTACATAATCTACTACAAAGACAAGATCTATCTTGTCCTTGAGTCCAACTCAAGGATAATATTTTGAGGGTAGTACATGATGCACCACTGGAAGGGAACCAAGGGTATTTGAATACCTACAAGCATGTGATGTGGTAAAGTTCCCCTTGAGGACAGGTGAAACCCCCCTTGGATCAAGACCCCTTCTTTGATCCAAGATAGAAGGAAAAAAATGGTAACTACTTTTCCTTTAGACCTATTTCAACAATCAGAGTAAGAGGGAAGATATGGATGACATACATTTTTATGATGGTTTTCCTCATTTATCCAACCTTTTGAACTTGATATCCAAGCTCCTAAGCACAAGAGAATACCCGCAAAAGGACAAGATAGGATCCTTTTCTTCCAAACTATAATGTTAAGTAAAAAGATATATGTCTATGATGATTTTCACAACAATAGACAAGTAAACACTTAAATGCATAAAAATGAAATGAATAGGCCAGGTTATCTATTAATGGAAAGATGAAAAAATGGAAGCACTTACAATATTTAACTTTATGTTGCAACAACCTTCTCCAAGCTCTCTATTCTATCCCCTTATATCTCACACAATAATAAGTATGATGTTCTTCAATTATCCACCCTTTTACTCAAGCATGACCCTCATTATATAGTGGTATGAGGCATACCAACTTTGAGATATATTGGGAAAATGGTTGAGGATTTAGCTCATGAGGTTGGTATTTGGTTCCTAGGATGGATCAAATATATATGGCTCTAATCCTTGACCCAAACAAACTTATATATCCCCAAATATTTCCCTTGGAAAAAGGTGGAATGGTTGCAACCTCTCTATTGCTCACTTAACACCAAGTACATGGTGACTATCATTCCTGAAGACACTCTAGGGGAGAAATAGTCTATATTTGATCACTCCTTGTGTATGGGAAAGGGGAATATGATCCTCAAATAGGGACAAAACCTTAAGGAAAAATATATTATTTTGACCTTTAAATGATATATTTCTCTTCCAACTTGTCTAGGGAACATGACAAGTACTCCCACATGGTCATCAATTTGTGACACTTAATAAAGTGCATGTGACACTTAATAAAGTGCATGTGACACTTAATAAAGTGCATGGAACACTTAGTAAGGTGCATATGACACTTGATAAAGTGCATGCGACACTTAATAAGGTGCATATGACACTCGATAAGGTGCATACGACACTTAGTAGAATGTGATACATAAGTGATACATAACTGTGACACTTAGTAGTGTGGGAATTTGATGTGTAACATATGCCCCCTAATGTGTGAGGTCACAAGAAACATTGATGTCCAAAACACTTTACAAAAATATGACTAAGAGGGTGCTGGAATAGGAGCGTTGGTTGGAAGCTGCAAACAAACATCAAACAATATATATGTATCATCTCTGAGGTAGGCATACCCATTCTTGGGATAAAACGAGTCAAGGAATGGTCGCCTACCAATACACTGCAGATCCATGAAAACACTCACTAAGGATATGGACATCAATGATACAATTTGGATCCACTCCATGACTCAATCAGGTTGTATCCACAAAAGAATACAAAGTGGAGCTACGATATGACAAAACATAGCCACAGATGGATCTATGGCTATATATATATATATAGATAGATAGATAGATAGATAGATAGATAGATAGATAGATAGATAGATAGATATATAGATAGATAGATAGATAGATAGATATATATAAGTGAAATTTCCAGCATGATGACCATACTGAAATCTTCCAAGTACTCAAACAATCTCCATCACAACCTGCGTAAGTCAAGTAACAAAGGTGCGTTTCCAAGTTCTTTGTCCCAATCTCAATGTGGTATGATTCTAGCCATGTGAATAGATGTGTTGATGTTGAACATGGTAGAAACCTCTTGATTACCAGTGATTATTGTATACCATTAACAAGTGCAAGGGAAATCACCAAATGATGACAATGACTCCCAAGGTACCCTAGTACATTGTAATGAATGTGAACCAATGAGTTGAAGTCTAACATTCATGGAATCGTTAGATTATAGGCCAATGATGTAAACCTACCATTGAAGGTGAGGAGGCCTTCCATTGAGACATGTAGGTCCCAAAGTAATAACTAGTTTCTAAGTATAATTCTCAAATAATGTGTTGAATTTAATAGGAGTAGACTCATCAAAGGAGGGCCATGATGTTTCCCCCATAATTGACAGGAATATAACATAGGAAAGTGATGTAAGTTGATAGATCAAATGAGCATGGACTGAAATGAGGATGAAATATGGTAATACCGCAGAGTGTTGTTTTTGAAGTGAAACTTCCTTTGAACATTGTGAGGCATGACAAATAACTTGGAAGAATTGACTTGAATGAGAGATAGACCAAAACATAGTGCGATGATCATCGGGGCACTCTTCGGGTGAGATGAAGGAGTATGAGGACTCATAGAACTGGTATGACTTAGAGACAAGAAAATTACCTAGTTTTAAGATGAGACACAAATATGGTCCATGTTCAAGGGAAACAACAAATGACTACCATAAATATTTCCATAAACTTGACTCACTTCCTTGAGTGTTTCCCCCACCATGATTGGTGAGTACCTCTTTGTTTTTCTATGAGTTTTAGGAGGATAAAATATGCTCGGTATAACTCATCTTTGATGAGTCCCTCATAAAAATTTTAACGAACCTAAAGAAGGAGGGTTTTGGTCCCATATGGATCCTTCAAAGAATAATTTTGTGATCCCAAAGAAGGAAATCTCAGTGGCATTTTCATGTTTAAAGAGTCTGAAAATATCTTAATGATGACTCCAATGGTGTGTTTTTTCATAAATTTAGTTCCCCAAGCCTGAAAATGTGTAAAACAATACAAGGGATAACTCTTCTAGTTGAGGTTGACTAGAGTGATCCTTTTTTGTAATTAGTCCATTCAGTCCAAAAAAGGGTTAAACTTATACTAAATAGATTCCCTTTCAAACGTTTTAACAAGTGTGAAAGGAAACAAGCACACTCTACAATATTTTCATGTCTAGGGGGTATGAAAAGAGCTTAAAGGAGACTCCAAAGAGTTCCCTTTTCATAAAGTTTTTACGAGCCCAAAAAAATGATAAAAATATGCTCGTTTTCTCCTTCATTTTTTAATAAGATTAACATATAAAGTGAAATATGCTCAGGGTAGGTTTCATTTTTACACAAGATTGAAACAGAGAAAAATTATGCTTGGGGTAGGTTTATTTTTTCACATGAGATTGAAACAGAGAATAAATCTGTGCTCGAGGTCGGTTTCATTTTTACACAAGCTTGAAACAGAGAATAAAATTGTTCTTGGGGTTGGTTTCGTTTCTACATGAGCTTGAAACAGAGAATAAGACTGTTCTCAAGGTCAATTTCATTTCTACATGAGCTTGAAACATATGATAAAACTATTCTTGAGTGATACCCATTAGCAATGTTTCTTCCCAACATGATTTCCATAGGTTGGTACTTGGCCCCCAACATGATTGGGAAAATCTAGTGGCTTAAATCCAATGTAATGTCCAAAGGTTGGAGACATTCCCCCCAAGCTTTGTTTCATTCACCTACTCTTCTTTTTCATTTGATTAGACTCTTGAATACTAATAGGAATAGGTTCACCAGAGAGGGAGGAAGAAAAAGGATCAACTGACACAGGAAAATGGAATGACGGTTTAGGTATGAGATCTAGTGGAAGAATCGACTTAATTGGAAGGGGTTCTATTTCATTTTTTAATGACATTGACACATAAAACGAACTATTCTCATGGGTATATGTTTCATTTTTTAATGAGCTTGGCACATGAAGTTAACTATGTTCATAATCCTCTATTTCATTTTTTAATGATCTTTACATAAAAACATGAACCTTGCTCGACTGACACCCATTAGCGGTTTATATTCCCAACATGATGTCCATAGGTTGGTATTTTCCCCCCATCATGATCGATAGAAGCTATTGACTTAACTCCATCATGATGTCTATAGGCTAGAGACATGCCTCCCAAGCTTCGTTTTATTCTCTTCATCTTCCTCTACATCCGAAATGAATCCTGACTACTAATAGGAATAGGTTCACCAGAGAGGGAGGATTAAAGAGGATCAACAGATATAGGAAGATGAAATGAATTTTTAGTAATGAGATCCAATGGAAGACTCAACTTAATTGGAGGGTGATATGTTTCATTTTTAAATGAGCTTGACACAGGAAAATAACTATGCTCATAGTCATCTATTTCAATTTTTAACGAGATTGACACAAGAAAAGAACTATTCTCATAAAATTTGACCATGGCTTCCAAGAGGTCTTCATTAGATGGAAGAATAATTTCCTTGAAGGAATACAGTTCAACAGACTCGCTCTGATCAATAGGGGGAGATCAGGCTCCAATTTCCCTAGCGAGGGACTTGCCATGTCAACTATCAGTTGTAAGTCCAAAGAAGGTGAGCATACAAAGAGAGGCTCCTTATAATTTAGAGTTGAATGGATGGGACATGATGCCACATAATTAACCTATGGAGGGTGGGATACGACTTGCATACAAGGAAAATTCATGGGATTTTGATGTTTGGAAGTCGGATTAGGACCAACAAACGAAATATGGTCAATGGTCGCAATGTTTCCATTATGAGGGAAATGCATCACTTGAAGGAGTGGGGACATGACAACTTTCATAGCATAAACATAGTCCCTCCCAAAGAGAAAATTAAATTCAAAGGGGTCATGGACTATCATAACATCAATACATATAGTTTTCCCTTCTAAGTGATGGGCAACTGAGGAAGGATCCCTAAAGGTTCACTATATCTTCTATTAAAGCCCCACAAATAATGGGTCACCAACACAAGCTGAGGAGAACCCATAGCTTGAAAATAAATTAAGGATATAACGTTAACATAAGAACCTTCATCTATAATAGTGTTGTGTACTGTGATCTTATCACAAACCTGCACTATAATTTGGAAAGGCGGGTAGGAAAGAAGGAGAGGCTCCTTCAGACTATTCCAATTAAAGGAAATGACAACAATATTTGGAGTATTAGGAGGGGGATCCATTGAAAAGAGAGAAATGCCCCCTTTCCCGGAGGAATATGAAGTGACAAGAAATACCTAAGTGATATCCACTTCACTCTCCAAGAAAAGAGTGGGATCGATCGAGGATTGTATTGGACCGACCACTTTATTAAATTCTCTCTCGAAGGGGAGAGCGGGATCAACCTAGGATGGAATCAGACCAACCACTTCATGAACCAATGGTTGGTTGGAATAAGGTTCATGGGAAGAAATTGGAGGTCGTTGCTAGGAAACAACAATGTCTTCCAACAATTGTGAAGCTTCATCCATATGAGGGAAAAATTAAGCATGGTGCATTTCTCTGCATAACCAAAAAAGAATATTGACTTAACCCTTTTTTCCCCCAACCTGATGATTACTGGTCGATGGATTGTCACCAGCATGAACTGAGGCTATGGAATCAATGTTATAGAGGTATGAACACCTACATATAGAAGGCTTAAGTTACTAACAAGCTAGGCTTGTCCAAATGATTAGATTGACCTTTATGACAATCCTCCGTGATTCACAACTTGATAGGAGATAATCAAATTAAAAGAGGTAAAAAAATGAAAAAAAAAATCCCTTAACTTGAAGCAATCAAAGGTACACTGAAGCATAAGAGAATATGAAACAAAAATTCGAGTGAAAAAACTTGAGAAACAAAGGGAAAAAAAGGCCTGAAACTGAGCCAGAAGAAAAGATAATGCTCCCGGAATAAGGGAGATAGAGAATTAGTCAATGAGTAACACTCTCAAAAGCACCGAAAGGGAGTGTTAGTAACACTCTGTAGACCAATATGGGGGAGCGTTACTGAAACTAATCCAGAAGAAGATCTAATGCTCCTTGAATAAGGGAGACAAAGCATTGGTCAATTGGTAATTCTCCCAAAAGAAATGACAAGAAGTGTTAGTAATGCTCTCTAGAACACTAGGGGGGAGTGTTAGTGTTTTAAAATGATTCAAAAAACCTAAGGTTCATCCAATATTAAATAGGGAACAAGCTATAGACTATGTAAGCTTCTTAATAAAGACTAAAAACAAAGAAAAGTTAAAAAATCAAGCATTCATCAAGAAATACACAAAAACAAAGAGTGAAACGGATTTATGAGAAAAACAAAGTGAAAACACAAAATTATAATACTAACACAGAGACACAGTGAATAATAATAGATATATAGTAAAACTTGACCTCTATTAAATAAGAAATATGTTGAAACTGTAAAATGCAGATTGAAACAAGCTTGCTATAATGGTGGCATCTTGTATCTAAGAAGAGATGCGAATACTACACTCATTCACAAGAAGATGATTACAAATAGGATATCAAAGAATTTTTACAATAAACATGAATTCCAAAACCCTATACATCCAAAAACCCGACCCTAGGAGATAAAGCGCCAAAAGTCGTGTGGGCCCCGTTGGGGTAAGTTAGTACATCAACTTCCCAAGGTCGTAACTTTTGCATACGATCTTCATTTTAGGCACACTATAGCCCGTTGGAAACCTTTATCTGAGGACTAAAAATTATGTCATCAAAATCTATCTCTATCTACAATTTGATTGTGGAAATCCCTAAAAAAGTTATTTAGGGCCTCAAAACAGCCCTGAATGTTCAACACTTGAAAACTAGGAAAAAGCTTCCAAACTGAAAAAATTCCAAGATGAACCAATTTTAATAGTTGGGTGTCCCCCGATATCCATTTGGATCAAAGGGATAAAAGCCGAGGAAATGAGCAATCCCTAGTGAAGTCACCATTTTCTATTGTGAGAAATTTCACCCTGTGAACATGTTGAACTCCCCCTAGCCGAGTTTTCTTCAGTCTAAGATAGAATATAGCAAGTGGACACTAAAATCCCTATTTATTATCTATTTATGCATGAAATTTAAGGAGAAGGATATAGGAAATAAGATCTAACATTTTTCCTGCAGGTTTTCCTCGCTGCTCCAATGTTGGATTCAATCCAAGCTATTAAACGCAAAATCCATTCTTGCAACCTTCCTTCATAACATAAAACAAACCTTATCTTCTAATCATGCAATGTTAGATAAATAAATAATATAACTAAGATAACAAGTTTAAACGTTCATGTATTAACTTAATCAAGACAAGAATGAGGAAATTTGCCAAGTTGTATTAATAAAAGAAACATTAGATACTTACAACCATGCTAATGTGATGCAGGATTTTCCTCAAGATTCTCCTTTCCATCCCTCTTTGTACACCTCCTGATCGTAACAATAATGCTTCTGAACTCTCAAGCCTTCCAAGCCTTTCTTCTCTTGAAGATCTCAAGAACAACAGTTTCATACTCTCAATACTTTCTCTCCTTAATCCCTTGAATGGCCTTACTTATATAGAAAATTGGGAGGCTTAACCACCATATAAAATCAATGGAATGGTTAAGATCATCACTCCTTAGGTTAGGATTCAATACCCAAAATTGAGGAAATATGGATGAATCGAGTTCCTGAGTCATCCCTCGAATTAACCACCCAAGAGTATCTCTGGATTTGCCCATAGAAAAAGTTGGGTTAGCTATAAAAAGACTAATTATCCCCCAACACTAGTCACATAATGTTACTAATTCTCCCCCATGGTAGACTAGGGAGCGTTAATGCTCTCGATACATGGGTAGGGGGGAGTTAGTGCTCAAACAAGGCTTAAAAATAAAGGTAAAAAGTGGCTTTTTGACCTTCAAATGATGAGTTTTATTCACCAATTTATCTAGGGAACATGATAGACAATTCCACATGATGATATATTTGTGACATTCAATTACGACACCTGGTAGAATATAAGTGTGACACTTAGTAATGTGGAAAATCGACACCTATATAAGTGATACAAAAGTGAGACATTTAGTAGAATATGATAGATAATTGTGCCACTTAGCAGTGTGGAAATTTGGTGTGTAACACATAGGCAACAAAAAAAATAGTGTGGTGTTACATCTACGATTCGTTCTATCTATTATTTTCCATTTCTTTGTGCAGAAAGTAGAACCATAATTTAATTGTTTGTTAAATTGATCTAAATGTTGATGCATGACAATATATACATTGTATATGGATGATACCTATTTAGTTTTCATAGGAGAAATAATGTCTACATTGTATATGCATATTGGCTCCAAAGTATTTATTGGTCATTGTTAACATTGCATTGTCCTTGTATTGAATTTTTACAATTAAACTATTTGAATATTTTAATGAATATTGAACTAGGTGTTTATATATTATTATTGTCGTTGGTTTTCACTAATAATAATATTCTAATTGGCCTTCATATAATCAAATTCAATCAAACTTCAATACAAAATACAATGTTTAATTGTTTCATTAAGTGAAATGTCTCGTATTCAGTAGAATATTGTATATAGATATGCATAGAGGGTTCCAAATGACAAGTTGTTTGTTTGAAATATATGCATATTCATATAGAAATTAAATATCAAAGCCAAAACATAGTCATTGGATTGTTTCATTAAGATTTATATATTGCAGTTATTGCGCAAATGTTTCCAGCTTCAATTCAATTATTACAAATATGGAAGGACAATGCAAACCTTGCATATCATTTTTCATAGTTCTTTGTGAACACAAAATATATGTTTGTACATTATTTTTTCCATCAACTTCGGTCAATTGTTTTGTTTTACTATTCCAGTGCATTTTAAACTATTGAACATGAGATAAGATAGCTTCAATATTTCATTTCTATTCCAAGTAATTTGTTTCATGGTTTGCAAAGAAACAAGTTAATACAACATGGGTGTGAGGATTTTGAAATAAACAATTTATATTGCTATTTCCTATTTCAGTAACTTGTATGCAATCACCAACCAAATGGAACTATAAACAAATAACAACTATAATAAATTGTTTTTCTCTACATTGCTATGAATCCTAAATTTACACACACGAGAAATCAATTAGCATGCAAGTTTTTCTCTCTTGGATAGGTTGCAAATAGAGAGTCAATTGACAATCATTTGAAGTATTAGAAGTGTGATAGGATGGTGTGGTGAGTTCTATGAGTTCTCCACACACGTGTTGAAAATGGACTAATCGTTGGATGTACAGGCAATGCCTATGCAAACTGACCTGTCTGAAATCACCAATTGCAGAAGATATGGCTTCAGGAAATCATTTACTTATACTGCTCCAAGCATTTTAAAGCCTTGAGTGGAAGTGAAGAAGTGTAGTAGTCCACTGTGGTGTTGTGAGTTGTATGAATTTTCCACACAGGTATTGAAAATATACCAAGTCTTGCTTGTGTGGGCATCATACCTATGCAAAATGTGGAAGTGCGCAAGATATGCCTCCGCACTATGCATAATTTCATAAGTGTTGATATCCACATATGCAATTGGAACGATTATACAGTTCATTTTCACAAAAACTATTTAAGTCAACAATATTTTTTTAATTTAAACATTTGCATTAAATCATTTTGTTCGCTTTATATAGTCATTTTTTATAAAAAAACATTGCTAGTTAAAGTAAATTCAACTCAAACAATATTTTTTAAGTTGAACATATGCATAAAATCATTTTGTTCTATTTATATACTTATTTTTTATAATAAATATTGTTACTTAAAATAAATTCAACTACATATCGAGACTTAGTGGTGGAATCTTAGAAAATGAAATTGCCATAAAAAGTTAGTTATCATGTAAATTACATCATTGGTTAGAACCCATGCTATGGAACTATTGAAAGTACAGAGTTGCGAAGTGTGGGAGTCCAGGAGGATGCATGGTATGGATTATCTGCACAAGGGTTCAAATTAGACTAAGTTTTGGTTGTGCAGGGGATATGCCCATGTAGACGTGCGGAACATACTTATGTGCGTATGATGTGTCTATGGTGAAAATATATCTATGCAGAAGATACATATATTTAACAATATTTTTTAAGTAAAGCATATGAATAGAAGGATTGTTTTCACTTTATATACATTTTTTTTAATATATCTATATATGTAAGTGCATTGCGATATCTAAAATGTTAATACTTTAGTGTTAGTGTTTGCCAGCTATCAACTTTTACAGGTTGTTGGGATAACATTCAATCTGAACATCAAGGTTTTATTAACTTTTCATTTGGTTGTATTAAGTTTCATTATTTATCTATTGTGCCAAGAACTCTACCCATTTTGCTTCCCGCAATTCTAAAGTGTGGATACTTTGCATTGGTTCCTTCCCATCCTAACCTCCAAACACTTTACATTGTTCCCTGCATATGAAAACCTCCTCATTGAAAACAACATTTATTTACATTGCTTCTCTCATATTTTAACCTTCACATTGAACACTTCACTTATTTACTAAGTTTTATTCCACATTGAACAATTTACCTTTTTACTTATTTTTACAAATTTTTATGTAAAATGTTTTCACTACAAATACTTTACATTGCTTCCCACATATGCTAACCTCTCGATTAAACATTTCACTTATTTACTAATGGAGAGTGCGAAGATATGGTCATATAAAAATGCTCTGCAAAATTGGTGGAATATTAGAAAATAAAATTACCATAAATCAACTAGTTATCATGCAAATTACATGGCTGGTCATAATCCATGCTATGGAACTATTGGAAGTGTAGAGTTGCAAAGTGAAATAGTGCGAGAGGATGATTGATATGAATTTTGTTCACAAGGGGTTAAATTAGACTAAGTGTTTCCTGTATGAGGGATATGCCAATGCAGGTGCAGAAGATATATCTATGTTGACGATATATCTGTGTTGAAGATATATTTTTGAAGAAGATATATATGTTTAACAAAAAATTTTAAGTTAATCACATGCATAAAATCATTATGCTCACTTTATATTCTTATTTTTTAATATATGTATATAGATAAATGAATTAATATATCTAAAAAGTTAAAATACTTTGGTGTTAATGTTTTTTGATAATCAAATTTTACACGTTGTTGAGGTGACATTCAATATCAACATCAAGGCCGTCTTAGTTTTTCATTTAGTTATATTAAGTTTCACTATTTATCTCTTGTACGAAGAAATTTACCCACTTTGCTTCCTGCAATTCTAACGTGCAGATACTTTGCATTGTTTCCCTCACATCATAACTTCCAAAAGATATACATTGCTTCTCATATATGCTAACCTCCTTGTTGATCACTTCACTTATTTCCATTCTTTTCTTCATATGTTAAACTCTGGATTCAACACTTCACTTATTGACTAAGTTTTATTCCACATTGAACACTTTACCGTTTTGCTTACTTTTATAAACTTTTATGAAAAAAAGTTTTCATTGCAAACAATTTACATTAATCCTCACATATACCAACCTCCCCATTGAACATTTCACCTATTTACTAATGCAGAGTGCAAAAGATATATCTGTGCAGAGCAGAGTGCGTAGATATGGTCATAGCGAAAGGCTTCACGAAACTTGAAAAATGGATAAGTAAAATATTAAAATTAAAATTATGGCCATTGATCAAGAATATTTTTTAATATGAACATATGCATAAACACATTTTTTTTACTTTAAATACTTATTTTATATAATACACATTGCTACTTAAAAAAAATTCAACTCTACAATATTTTTTAAGTTAAACATATGCATAATAACATTTTGTTTAGTTTGTATACCTTTTTTTTATAATAAACTTTGTTACTTCAAATAAATTCAAGTGAACAATAATTTTTGAAGTTAGACGTATGCGTAAAAGCATTTTGTTCACTTTATATACTTATTTTTTATAACAAAGATTGTTACTTAAAACAAATTCAACTAAGTATCGAGAATTAGTGGTGGAATAGTAGCAAATGATCCTGCCATAAATGACTTGGATAACATGAAAATTACATTTTTTCCCACTTATGCTAATGTTCCCATTGAAAAATTCACTTATTTACATTGTTTCCTGCATATGCTAACCTCCCCATTGGACACTTCACTTATTTACTAAGTTTTACTCCAGATTAAACACTTTACCTTTTTTGTTTAATTTAACAAAGATTTATGCTAATTGGATTTACTGCAAGCACTTTTCATTGCTTCCCACATATGATAACCTCCCCATTAAACATTTCACTTATTTACTAAGTTTTACTCCACATTGAACACTTTTCTTTTTCGCTTATTTTTACAAAGTTTTATGCTAAATGTTCTTACTTGTATTTACTTTATTCTTATAATTGTCTTTTTTGCATAAAAAAGAATGATATTCTTCTTTATTATATGTATTATCTTTTAAAAAAGACTATTCATTTCCAGTGCACTGTGGAAATAATTTTATCTAACATTTGTAGAAGAGTTGCAACTAGAAGAAGGAACCTTTCGTGCTAGTCACACATGTATTGGCTCTTGTTGTGCAACAGGACCAATGCAATTCTTGTATAAAATTCTTCTAACAATGCACTATTCTTCAAAAAATTATTAGTGAAAATCCTTTTTATTTACCCACTTTTCACATTGTGTGAATTAAGAACATCTATATCTCTCGCAAAACCAGGACCTCACTACTTTTATTTTCAACCTTGTTCCCACAATTCATCACTGATGCTCGTGTAGCTTCCACTTCCATAATTTGTCATTTCCAATGGTTCCGCACCAACAATTCTAACAAGCCACATAATTTTCACGATAACCCATTCATTTATGGCACCCTGATTTGTGCTTATTTGCCAAAAACCACAAGTTATTTACCACTTGTGTGAAGTAAATGGCGTACTTTTCTATGACTTTCTTAATGGTTTCTATTTATGGGTCATCGTATTCTGTAAGTAACTTACGTGTAGAAATGACATTTTAGTAAATACTCCAAATGCATTTTTTCTTAAATAAATTGCACCTTGGTATCTTTGCTACCATTGTATATCTGCACTCAACACAACCATAACTTATTTACTAATTTTTACTCCACATTGCACACTTTACTTTTTTTGCTTATTTTTACAGAGTTTAGTGCTAAATGTTCTTACTTGTTTTTAATTTATTATTATGATTGTATTCTTTGCATAAACAATAATGTTATTGTTCTTTATTATATGAATTATCTTTTTGCAAAGAATATTCATTGCCAATGCACCGTGGAAATGTTTTTATCTAACATTTACAGAAGTGTTGCGATTAGAATAAGGAACCTTTCATGATAGTCGCACATGTATTGTCTCTTTCTATGCAATAACCCCAATGCAATTCTTGTATTACATTATTCTTCCAAAGCACTATTCTTCAAAAAATTGTTAGTCAAAAACCTCTTTACTTACCCACTTTTCACATTACACGAAGTCATTTTACTTTGTGATATCCTTGAACTTTGTGCAATTATATATTTTGCATGTTCGCACTCTGCACATGTATATAACTCATACAACCAAAACTTCACTACTTTTATTTTCAATCCTTGTGTGCACAATTTATGACTGGTCCTCACATGGTTTCCACTATTGCAATTTGGAATTTCCAATGGTTCCATGCCAACCACTCTAACAAGCCACATAATTTTCACAATAAACCAATCATCTATGACACTTTGATTTTCTTTGATTTGTAAAAAATTGAAATTTATTTACCACTTCTGTGAAGTAAATGTCACACTTTTCTATGATCTTTTTAATGGTTCTATTTATGGCTCATTGTATTCTATAAGTAAGTTACGAGTGGAAATGATGTTTTAGTAAATGTGCCAGATGCAATGTGTCTTAAAGAATTTGCAACTTAGATTCTCTACTACCATTGTACCTTCAGACTCGCGACAACCATACATGTTCGATTAAGGGGATTTCCCCCCATGACCCTGGGTCAAATCACAACAGAGAAAGACCGAAATGACAAGATTGAAATATACCCTCACAAGAAAGCACACAAACAAGAAATAACTACTTTTTTACTAGGAGAGAGAAGGGAAGGGATAAGGAGAAGACTTGCACCTTAAACCATTTGTTTGATGTCGATCATCGATCTAGTTTCTTGAAGATCTCTTGGTCTCTTTCGGATCCAGCCTGCAATAAGAAACAAATATAACACTACAACAAGGGAGTTGTAGGATTGAGAAGCATATATCAAGTGTATAAATCAAAGAATATATGAACAACAAAAACATATAACATTGCAATGAACACAAGAAAAGAGGGAAAGATATATCTTATATTATTGACAATATATGAAAGTTGGTTACAACTTGTTTCGACTTCGAACACTGCTTCAGAGCAAACCACTTGAGTTCCTCCATAAATCCTTCGAGCATCAAATCAACAAATAGGATCTTCCTCACATAACCCAATAAGTATAGGATCACACCTTATGGCTATATAGGAGAGGAAGTAACACTAGAAAAGGATTTTCTAGGTCAATGGATACTACTTAGAGCATGAAAGGATTAGAGAATATTGTTAAATATCAACAACATGACCTTGCACCATCAAACATTTCTTTCATATTTACCCTCAATGGTGCTTTTATACCATCCCAAAGAGGTTGGGGAGTTTGAAATCCATTTATTGTGTGTTGGACACACCTACCACACTTAGAGGGGGGGGTGAATGAGTGTGGGGATCTTTTTCAAAACTTCCCTTTCACAAAACTTGTTAGTTAGCAATCACCACTTACTCATTACTTATTGTTGTCATTTATAACTAGTTACATGTGAACATACATCAACAACATATACTAGGAACATATATCATCAATAACTCATCATCACAAGGAACACAAAGAACACAAGATGTATGCACAATTTTATTTTTATTACAGACTACAATCCTTTGGTTATCAACAACAACTAAATAGAGTTACAAATCCACAAGAGAAACAACTCTATAATGCAAGACTCATCTTACACAACTCAACCCCAACCAATAAGAGGCATCAATCCTCAAAAGATACCAATCTGTCAATAGGTATGTGACCTGTCAATAGTGCAGCACACGTATGTACATGCCCTACTAGTAGTACATCTCGCGTATGTATGCAATATGTCTGTATTACATCCTGTGTATACCTTCTGAGTACTTAGGGTTTTCTCTTCATGAAAAACTTAGGTCCTATGCAGTCCTTAGTCACATCCACTTCTATCATTCATTGTCTGATCTAAACTAGAAGAAATCACAACACATCCATGCTCTCCCACAACTTACTCATGCTCCTCAATCATACAATATGACTGCTACTTAATCATGTATAAGAAGAAAGTATACTATGGAAATCATATCAGTTTTGAAACATAAGAGTGCTCCTCACTCTATCAATCAATCAAGACATCAAACCACAACATCCATACCAAGAATGCTTCAAGCATTCACCACACATTATGCAAGAGTATCAATCAAGAAAACTATGTAACCATGCCAGAGTTTCTACGGCATAGCTAAGCCCATAAAATGAAGATCTGAAACTTTCTTCAGCCATCAAGAACTTGGCACCAACTCACACTCAAATCTTCATGACTTCATCAACTGTACGCGCTCTGTATTCCTTCATCCCACGTGTGTATGCACTCTGGCTCACTTCATCCCATGTATGTATGCTCTTTGCCCCACTGTTGCTCGTGTACTCCTTCAGAAACTAGGGTTGATGAACTTTTGAAACTTTCGTTGTCAAGATCTCAGATTTATAGAAAATTTTATGCATCCATGAGATCCTCCAACCACTCCCTCTCTCAGAATAGATCTTCAATATATGCTCAAGAGATTATGATCACAAGAGACCCTTGCCTCTTATTTATACTTTCCAAATATCTTCCTTAGAAGCATCTTCTAGGTCACTTTTCCCACATAGCCACTTGACTACTTAACCTATTTTCCTCTTTTTAGGGTTAACCACTTTCCATAATTAGAAAGTTCTCCATTTACTATATTATTTAAATAATCTTCCTTGACTTTGTCACTTTACTTTATTATTTAAACAATCCTCTTTTATTTTTTCACTTCACTTTATTATTTAAATAGTCCTCCTTCTTTGCAAGAAATTTGACTTCTTTGACCTTTTGGGGCTTCAAGCCAAAATACGAGGGTCTTCCAACTTCATAAGGGTATAACTCTCAAACCATGAAGAGTTATGTGACATTCCACATACCACCCAGAAATGCCATGACAAGCACTATCCATATAGGATAGTTTCACTAACAAATTCGTTGATCTTCATCTCAATATTCCATAATTAAGCATGGGTTCTCTAACCATACTTCTAAGATAACTCAACCGCAAAGAGTCTTCTCATGAGGGATTTCACCATAAGGGGACCACTTTGGAGTTCATCCATTTGTACTCCTTATCAACCATGATAAGAAAATAATGAGTCATATTTATATAAATCCAACTATGCATCATATGTCAATGAAAACACATCGATCCATATTTATCTATTCATCACATATCAATGAAAACTCATTGATACATATTTATCTATGCATCATATATCAATGACAACTCATTGATTCATTTATGCATGTCATCATATGATTATGATTCCACTTGACATCGTTCCATTCACATCAAGGATAGTACATATTATGTCAGTATGCTATGACATCAATCCTTTGACATTAATCATCAATCAATCAATCACTCAATCCTTTGACATCAACCCTTTGACATCAATAATTTGACATCAATGACAACATGATCCAACAATATGGGCTTAGGGACATTGGGAAATGAGCCCAACCAAAAAACCAATCCGAAATTATGGAATGATTTTATTTTTCATGATTTTTTAGAGCATCTGTGGGTTGAAAGTTTGCAAGGAATGAATGTCCACATGTTTCATAAAGGAAACCTGCAGATATCAATAAATTTCATTTTTTTTAGATGAATTGATGAGGAAATCTTGGTATTTGAATTAGCAAGCTAATAAAAGGGTAAGGCCAAGTCACAAATGCATAGGTGTGGCAATTTGTGCTATAAAATATGCCCCCTAATGTGTGAGGTCAGAAAGGTAAAATGATTGTTGAAACACATTATAAGTCTAAGAGGTGGGGATACAATGAAGTGAACTCATGAAGGTTCTCGAACAAATGATCCAAAAACAGAAACCATCAACCAAAATCAAGTAAGAGTATTCTCTTCCCAAGTTGGGCATACCCATGCTCAAGAGTGATGTAAGCATGTCCACCAAATCAAGTACACTATGGATCCATAGTACATATGAAAGTATGAATAATTTCCGTGGACATGAGAAATACATAGTGGATCCATGTGATAGTAGATCATAGTCATGAAGAGATACATAGTGGAGATATGTATTAAAATAAAATAAAAAAAGGATATTTGGGACTAATGGAGTGAACAAGTTGATCCTCTAGAAGTATTGATGTCTATGGGGTGGTACAATGTATGGAGGGTAGGATCACAAAATATGTGATGCTCGTACTTCACCCAAAGTCTTCAAAAACAAATATCGTGGTACGAGTATAGACTATGTAAATAGATGTGCTGGGATTGAACACAGTGAAAGACCATTTTATTATCGGTCATTGATGGATACCTTTAAGAAACGCGAGACAACCCACTGATGATGATGATGTGTGTCAAGGTACCATGGTACAATCTAACAAGTGTGAATAAATGAGTTGATGTCGAACACCTGGTAAAATATATCAAGCATGGGACATTGATTTATTCCCACTTTCAATAGTGATGGAACCTGCCACGGATGAATGCAATCCCCAAGGTACCAAATATGACTCTAGATCCCTATCCTAGAGAAAAATGTGCCGAAGTCAATAGGAAGATATCTTCTAGAAGGAAGGCATTAGGGAATCCTCCATCATCTAGCATGATGGGGTAGAAGAAGGCCAAAGATTTGGAAGGACACATATGAAATGATTGTAAGAACCACACTGAGGTATGAATCCGGCATGCACCAGATGGAATAGTGCAGGACACAAAATATTTGAATAATATCCAATAATGGAGACTAATGATAAATACGAGGAATCCACCAATAGGGTCAAATGGAAACCAAGGTTCCGGAAAAATCCCTATGTGTGATGATTGTTGTTAATGTCGAACACAAGGGAAACCTCGTAGTCAACAACCAATGATGGTATTTCATCTATTGAGTGAAAGGTCACGTATCAATAACGGAAATAGGTGCAGGGTACAACTCTAGGTCCAACTGTCATAGAAATGTGTTGGAGTTGACAAGAGTGGAATTTTGAGTAAGAAGTCAATGGGGACCTTCCATACTAGAACAAGTAAATGACATAGATAACTGTGATGATGAGATGGAGTTCAAAGATACATGAAAGATGACTTGAGAGGAAAAAGAGTTACTGCAGAATGGTTGACTCAGGTTGAAAACTTCCCTTGAACAAAATCACAACACATTATGTGACTTAGGTAGCATGACTATAAGTTGGGATACATTTGTAACACAAGAGGCATCAACAAACATTCTATATGGTTAGAATAATAACCAATAGGGGGAGATAAAACTCAATAATGAGAAAACATCTCCTAACACCATACTAGACCCAAAATGATGAGATAGTAACTCAATATTGTTCTTTGTTCAAGGGAAACAAAACTACTGCAAAAAAAAGAGATGGACCCTTTCCCCCTTTCTTTGTTTTATTTTTTTATTTTTTTTAGGTCTTTTCATATTATAAAATCTTGAAAAATAATAAAATAATGTTATAGTATAGTGGATAAAATGAGTGTCACAAGCAAGCAAACTAGTTCCATAGTGCAAGGAACATCCCTATGCTAAATGCAAGGAATGCATGTGTAGGATAAGGACACTCCAGGGATGCTTCCTCTAGGGATACAATGTCGAGTCTCAAAGGAGTAAATTGAAAGGCTAGGAAATGATAGGAATGTATAAGAAATGGGTTCAGTGACAACATGTTGAAGTCAACATTAGGCCTAAAAGCATAAGAAATCAATATGCAATGGAGTTGGAACTCAAGCTCAGGTACTTTTTTGTAAATTTAGTCTCTAGATCCTGAAAAAGTGTAAAAAAATGCCAAGGAGAACTCTTCTAGCTGAAGTTGACTAGGTTATTCCTTTTTCGTAATTAGTCCATTCGGTCTGAAAAAGGGGCAAAATTTCACTGAATATACATACTTTTAAATCCATTTAATGACTGTGAAAGAAAACAATCTCACTCGATGATATTTTCATTTTTAAGGAGTCTGAAAAGAGCTTAACTGAGACTTCATGATGGGGAGAGTCCTATATGTAATATCCATAAGAATATTGAGTAAGAAGAATGAATTTCATATGCAATGTCATGGTGCGACTAAAAAAGACTCCCAAGCATAAAAAAACTTGTACCATGAGTTCTAGAATACATAGGGATTCTAAACTAAGATTCTCATGGAAGGTAGGCTCTACCACATGAATTACGACACTTCTAAGCAACATATAAGGTTTTGTGTTGAAAATCATTGGGGTTTATCCAAAGGAAAAATGAAACATGAAACTAATATTGAAAAAATTCATGAAGGGGAAAATCTAACCTATAAGCCAGTTTCAAGATCATTACCTCTCAGAACAAATCGTCGTGGAAAAAGGTACCAAATAAAATGCCTCCAAAGTCCTGCATATAAGATGAAAAACACTTACCCATAAGTTAATAAGTCCAATATAGAAACCTCTGATGAAGACACGTATTAAGGGATACAAAACTTGAAAACAAGAAAGCCTAAAAATACAATATGTATAGAGGACCGCACAACCTTGCAGCTTATGTATAGTACTGCTCTAGGTAGAGCCCATTGTTAGGGTCAAGCCAAGGGTTTTGTTGGTAACCAACCAAGAAAGATTATCTTTTAGGAGGAGATCCAATATCCATAATCATAACTTCGAGGAAGGCCTCATCTAAAGGAAAATCAACATCGGTGAAACTAGGGCTCGACATATCACAAATATCAAGGCTTGAGGTCTTACAAACAAAAGTATAAGACTCAAGAGAAAATGATAGAATAATTAAGCCAATAGGGAGAAGCAAGGGCTCCCATGCCCCCATCGGATAAAATACCTGATCAATTACCAAGACCTTGTCTCGAGAAGGAGAACATAATTGTAAAGGATCTTTCTTAGGAGAAATTGAACACCAAGGATAAGATGCCACATAATTCACCCATGGAGAGGAAGACTCTACTCAAATAAAAGGAACACACAAAGGGAAATCTAGAGGTAAATTTGAACCAGGATGGTGATTTTCAAATGAAAATTGATCAATAGTGAAAATTCTTTTTTTGTGAGGGAAATGCATCACACAAAAGAGCATAGACACCACAACATTCATTGCATACACATAATCACGCCCAAGAATCAAATTAAAGTCTAAAGGGCCTGACACCACTAACATATCGAATAGGAGATTCTTCCCACCTAGCGTGATAGGAAACTGAGGAAGAATCCCAAGACATTCTCTAGGTATTCTTTCGAAAGACAAAAAATCATTGGTAGTTGACCCAAACTTGGGAGAACTGATGCAGCCCCCCTACTCCCCCGCAAGGCTACACAAACTCCCGATCAAGGATATCTGATTCTTGAGTCAAATGACTCTCTGGAACCTTAATGGTTCCCTTCTGTATCTAAACATAGTCCCTTTTGGATTCTTGGTGCAGGTCTAATAGAACCCACAACCTTCCCATTCGCTCTGCTGTGAAATCTCAGAGTACTAAGTGTTATCTCTTTATCTGATAAGCCCCCTCTTGATATGACCTTTGGCAGTGCCTTATTGTGACCACGAAATTATGGCCATGACCAATAGCGGTTTTGGATCAAACTTCTTTTCAGCTCGCAATTCTCCTTGGACCTCCATGTGTCCTCTTGGTAAAACCACGGTATGATTTGCGGCCTACCCTCAATGTTTTAAATTCCTCACAAATTCTTTCCCCGCAATGCTATGGGATCATCGATCTCGTAATCTTGATGATACTTCCTAAACTGACGGTTCAGATCTATGCTCTACAAATCTACATACCATATTTGCCCCTTTTTTTTTATCAATGGTCGAGATCTCTCCACGATTCCAGACTTGTGATGTTTGAAATCTCAAAACCTCACTTTCCTTCATACTTCAACCTCCCAGAGCTGACGATCTGCAGACACATGTCCTGATCAATCAACGGTCCTACTTCTTCTTCGGGTGTTTGACCTTTCCTCTCATATCAACGGTCCTATGACCCCCTTCTCAATCAATGGTCGAGATCTCCTTCGAGTCTTCAGAATTTTGATATCTCAAATCTAAAACTTCACTCTTCTTCCCAATGCCTTTTATCTGAAGGCTATAATCCACTCACACATGTCCACTTAATTTGATGGTCAAGGATTACTTTGGGTCTCTACTCGGAGCTTTCATATCTACGCCACATATCCCTTGATATGAAGACCAATAATTACTTTGGGTCTTTACCCGGAGTCCATGGATTCATGCCATGCCTCCTCTCGATCTAGCGGTCTAGATTTACTTCAGACCTTCAGGTTTCAACAATATGAGATATCAACTGAAACCCCACTACACTTTACCCGTATTTCATGATCTATTGACAAGTGTCCTTTTGTAGATCGACGACTCTTGGCTCTTCAATTGTTTGGGCTTCGGGTATTTCAACCTTTCACTTTTTCCTTCCTATGGATATCACGACCTACCAACACGTATCCTTCTGGATCTAATAGTCCAAATTTGTGTCGGCTCTTCCAATCTCTGCACTTTGAAAATCTCAAGTTTCAAGCTTTCCTCCTCCTGGACCCATGGTGTCTGACAACTCAGATTCTCCCTAGGTGATACTATGCTTGAAGCTTACCTTGAAAAATATGAAGGCTCATATCTATTCCTGCTGATCGAACGACTGAGATTCTGCTTTGGCTCTCCGGCCTTTAGAAATCTCGGATCCTCAAACTTTGATGAGCTCTCTCTCCCGAATGTGTGAAGTTCTAAGGCTCATTCACTTTACTCTAATCAAATAGTTGTTGGTCCTTCACACAGTGATCCAACGAAAATTGTCGCTCCTCCTCCCAAGCTTCTGATTTATTTTGACTTAGAATATTTATCAGTATTCAAAGGTTTCAAACCTTTTCTCCTCCTTACGAGTCTGACTCTTGGATCTCTTCAACACTTCTGAAAATTGTTATCCCTTTTAAGCTTGATCCTTAAAGGATTCTGACTTCCCATGAACTCCTTGCATTCTCAGGATTTCTATAACTCAGATTGAAGGATTTCTTGAAAATAAATTTTTCTCGCCCACCTGACATTCCTCTGTTCTGGTTCTTCAATGCTTATTCTCTCCTTGATGATGTGCATTCCTTTCACCTGGTCTAAGTTTCCTTTGTTCTCTCTGAACTCTTCTGATTCAATACGAGACTCAATCGACGCACTCCTTGCATTCAAGATACACACCTTGCATATGAGTTTCAAAAGAGAAACAATTGAAACTTATCAAGTTTCATCACAAACTCATACGATCAACTTCTCAAACAATCATACATGAACAAAAATGAAATAAATCACATAAACAAAATATAACATTCATTCATTCATACATAAAATGAACACAATCCAAGGATTTGGGACAATTCTATCTGTTTTATTCATCCATGAAAAAAATTACATACTCTTTCTTCTACTCTATTATGTTCTATTGATCTCTCTTTTCTCTATCTCATCTCCTAATATCACACTCTCATAATCTCATCATATTTTTACAATGCAACAACAAATTATCTAAGGACCGGCTCCATGAGCTCTCGTCGTCCTGTTTGTAACCTATCCTATCACACTCTTAGCGGTTACCTACTTTGTCCTATTACAATAACTAACAGTTATTGCCAGATAAGAGTCAACACTCAATATATGCAACCCCTTATAGTCCTTCAAAACTTTACAAACACAACATATTTAAAAATGTTTCTTTCAAAAATATCTCAACAACTCGATTTAATTCTGAGTTAATTTTTGTTTTGAAACTCTGTCATGCTGAGATGTCGTTCCTTTGACTCCACTCTTGCGTTTTGACTTTGAAGGTGATGCTCCTGCATCATAATCCTCTGGTTAAAATTTTCATGGAATCCTGTCAATGAGCTCCTTCATTGTATTTCCATGCTTCAAAATATTAGTTTTTGTGACCCAACTAACATATTGCATTGGATGATCTTTCCACTTCACTAAATATTTAGGATATGTCTTCCTCCTGGTCTTCTTTCCATCTCTCTTTTCAATGATTTTCTCCATCTGAGGTTTCTCTGTTGTGGGAAATTGTTATTCCCACTGAACTTATTTCTGATCATCTGATTGTCCTACCTCATCTCTCCTATAAGGATACAGGTATGCAATGTTGAATATCGACAATATCCAAACATTGTCTGACAACTCAATTTCATAAGCATTAGCTACGAATTTTCTGAGAATCATGCATGGTCCTATCTTCTTCATATTCAATATGTTATATGTTCCCCTTGGAAACCTTTCTTTTCTCAAATGAGCGAAAACTTCATCTCCAACTTCGAATTGAACTTCTCTCCTCTTTTGATCAACTCTGCTCTTGTATTTCTGGTTGTTGTCCTGTAACTGCTCTCTGACTCTGTCATGGAGTTTCTGCATTTCTATTGCAAAATATTCTTCTCCATTACTTCTGAACTCATATTGATTCATATATCTCAATTCTATAATCCCTCTTGTATGTATACCATACACAATTTCAAATGGACTTTTCCATGTGCTCTTGTTCACTGAATTGTTAAATGCAAATTCTACTTGTGCCAGAATCTGATCCCATTGATGACCGTGCTCAGTGACTAAACTTCTCAACAAGTTTCTCAGAATCATGTTTACTACTTCAGTCTGTCCATATGTCTGAGGGTTATATGTTGAACTAAAGGAAAATTTTGTCCCCAACCTCTTCCATAGAGTCCTCCAAAAGTGTCCTACAAATTTGGTGTCCCTGTTTGAGACTATGCTCCTAGGCAATCCATGTAGTCTCACTACTTCTTTGAAAAACAAATTGTCTATGTGTGTAGCATCATTTGTCTTCTTGCATGGTATGAAATGTCCCATTTTTGAAAATATATCCACTACAACAAATATGGAATCACTCCCTTTCTGTTTTTTAGGCAATCCAAAAACAAAATCCATATTGATTGCATCCCACGACCTTTCTGGAATTGGTAATGGCTGATAGAAACTAGTGTTTTGTTGTCTTCCTTTTGTATACTGACAAATTATGGATTTGTTTACAAATATTTTCACCTCTACTCTCATGCTCAGCCAATAATATGAATTACTCAGCTGTGCAAATGTCTTATCAGGGCCAAAATGTCTAGCTAAACCTCTGTTGTGTTTCTCCTTCAACAAGTTATCTCTCATCGAGCATTTCAATATGCACATTTGGCTTCCCTTGAATAGTAATCTATCCTGGATCAAATATTCAGTCCAAGGGCTTCTTTCTCCCAACAAAGGATTCTTGCATGCCTCATAAGCTTCCTTAAAATTTGCATCTTCTTTATACATCTCCTTGAGGTGTTCAAAACCTAAGGTCTCCACTTGGAATTCCTCTACAATCAAACTCCTCCTGCTCAAAGCATCTGCAACTTTGTTAGTAGTTCCAACAATATGTTTAATAATAAAATTAAAATTCTACGTAAATTCTACCCATTTAGCATGTCTTTGATTCAACTTTTCATGCCTAGTAATAAATTTCAAAGCTTGGTTATGACTGTACAAGATAAATTATTTAGGAATTAGATAGTGTCTCCACTTCTTCAAAGCTTGAATCATTGCATAAAATTCTTTTTCATATGTGGAATAATTCTTCTTGGTGTCATTCATCTTCTAACTAAAATAAGCAACTGGCCTATTATTCTGATTCAAGACTGTTCCAATAGCTAATCCACTTGCATCACATCTCACCTGCAATGTTTTTCCAAAATTTGGTAAGACCATAATTGGTTGTTCTGTGATTTTCTCTTTCAACACCTTGAAATGTTTTTCAGCTTCCTCTGTCCAATTAAAAGACTTTTGTTTCTTCTTCACAGTGTTCAGCATGAATGCACATATACCACTAAACTTTCTAATAAACTTTCTATAAAAACTCGCTAACCCATAAACATTCTTACCTCAAATATGTTGCTTGGCAATGGTCATTCTTTAATTGATCTCACCTTTTTTGGATCCATATTCAATTCATTTGAAGAGGTCACAAAACCCAAGTATATGAGTTCCTTCTTCATAAAAGAACTTTTCTTCATATTTATCAACAATTTCTCTTGCTGCAACTTTTCCATCACTGATGTCAGATGTCTTAAGTGTTCTCCCTTTGTCTTACTAAAGATTAGTATGCCATCCATATATTCTATGAGAAATTTTCCTATGAAGTCTTTCAATACTTCATTCATCAATATCATAAATGTGCTTGGTGCATTTGTCAACCCAAATGGCATGACCAACCATTCAAACAATCCTTCATTTGTCTTGAATGTTGTTTTCCATTCATCTCCCTCTCTCATTCTTATTTGATGATATCCACTCTTCAAGTCTATTTTGGAAAAATAGCTTGCTCCACTCAAACAATTCATCAAATCATCCATCCTCGGTAAAGGAAATCTATACCTAATGGTTATCTGGTTGATGGCTCTGGAATCGGTACAGATTCTCCATCCTTCATCCTTCTTTGGACTTAACAAAGTTGATATTGCGCATGGGACTAGGCTTTCCATGACTAAATATTTATCCTACAACTCTTGGACTTGATTTTCGACTTCCTCATTCTCTCTAGGTATCAACCTATAAGCTTCTTTGTTTGGTAAAATATCTTCTGGAATAAGGTCAATATGATGGATTATACTTCTAATGGGTGGCAATGAGTGTGGTAACTCATCCACTACTATGTCACCAAAGTTTTCTAATAGTTCCTTGATTTCTTCAAGAAATCTGCCACAGAAGTATTTGTAAGGATAACTATAGGCTTCCTCACTACAACAAACTGTATTTCTTTCTCCTTCTTGACTTCATTCAAGATTTCCTTCCCACTCATGAGAAGTATACTCAAAATAGCTTCCCTCTTTTTCTCTTTGTATTCTATGGGTAACAACATATGTGTCCTACCATTCTTTTCTAGGGTATAAGTATTCTTTCTTCCATCATGAATAACTTTTTTGTCAAACTTTCATGGTCTCCCTAATAAAATATTATAGACATCCATAGGAATTACATCACATAATATTTCATCCCTATAACCTCCTATCTTAAATTCAACTTGGCATTGTTGACTTACCATTGCTTGATGTCCTTTCTACAACCATGATACCTTGTATGGGTTTGGATGTGCAGTTGTCTTCAGCTCCAGTTTCTCCACCATCCCTATGGATACTAGATTGTTAGTGCTTCCACTGTCTATAATCACCTTGCAAACTTTGTCTTTCATCTTACAAGGAGTTCTGAACATAATTTTTCACTGAACTGGTTCCTCCATCTCCTTATCTGGTTTAATAAGAATCTTCCTCATCATGAGGTTTTTTCCTCCTTCTGTTGCTTCTACTTCCACATGCTTCTGTGCTTCAACAATGTGTGGTTCACCTCCACCTTTTTTCTTTCTCTCGGGACATTCCCAAGACTTGTGCCCCTGCCTTCCACATGTATAACATCTTACTATGCCTCCTCTGGATCTTACTCTTCCTCTTCCTCTGGAAAAATAACTTCTTCCTCCATGCTTTCCTTCTATAGAACTTCCACCTTTCTCATGGTGACTATGCTATTTGTCAACCTCATGCTTTGTCTTCTATAACTTCTCTCTGTTGGTTCCCTTACCTATTCTTGAGTTTCCTCCTATGCTTCGTTGCCTTTGCTTCCTAGCCAATTTCTCTTCAGATTTTAAGGTTGCTTGATAAGAATTCTCGACTGTACTAATGGACATCATGTTGATCTCCTATTATATCTCATATATCATCCCATTGATATATCTGGCTATTTTTTCATCTTCATTCTCTTTTTGTCCAACCTTGATGTTAAGTCTGTAAAATTCCTCAATGTACTCCTTCACTGATAAGCTCTTATATCTCTGGTTTTTCAATCTTCTGAACAAATTGATTTGATAGTCCTTCAGGATAAATTTGGCCTTCATCTTGGATACCATCCTATCCCAGTTCTTAATTTTCTTCTTACCATTTCTCCTATGTTCGACTTGCAATTCATCCCACCATAGTGTTGCATGGCCCTTCAGTCTTGTCATTGCATGTTTCACCATCTTGGATTCTTAGACATCTTCGTAATCGAAGTACTTGTCCATAGCATGTACCAAATCCAAAAATTCTTCAACTTCTAAATTGCCTTCATACATTGGTACCACTATTCTTGCTATGGATCCTATCTTTGAAACATATTTTACTAAGTGATCTTGTGAAGCATCCTCTGCTACATTTTATCCAATCTCTACTTATTCTCTCTCAGCTTCACTGATATCTCCAACGTCTAGTTCTCTTCTCTGCATTGTTTCCATGGAATCTAGTCTCATTTGGAGCTGCCTCATTTCTTCTTCCATTTATGCATTTTCTATACACCTTCTGGGTGGCATGATTTCACTACATCACCTACAAATAGAAATCAAATTCTTGATACCAACTTACCTCCTTTCACCTTTTCTTGTTGTATACAAACAAACTCAATATCATCTCTGATACCACCTGGTACAACCCCCCTACTCCCCCACGGGGCTACATGACCTCCCGGTCAAGGATCTCTGATTCTTGAATTGAATGACTCTCTGGAACCTTAATGGTTCCCTGCTGTATCTAAACATAGGCCCTTTCAGCTTCTTGGTGCAGGTCTGATAGCACCCATGACCTTTCCTTTCGCTTTGTTGTGAAATCTCATAGTACTGATCATTAGCTCTTTTTCTGATAAGCCCCCTCCTGATATTACCTTAGGCAGTTCCTTCTTGTGACCACGTGATTGTGTGCATGACCAATAGAGGTTTGGGGCCAAAATTTTTTTCAGCCCGCAATTCTCCTTGAACCTCCACATGTCCTCTTGGCAAAACCACGGTATGGATTGCGACCTACCCTCAATGTTTTAAAGTCCTCTCAAATTCTATCCCCACAATGGTATGGGGTCGTCAATCTCATGATATTGATGATACTACCTAAACTGACGGTTCAGATCTACCCTCTTCAAATATATGGACCATATCTACCCCTTTTTTGATCAACGGTCGGGATCTCTTCGTGATTCTGGACTTCGAACGTTTGAAATCTCAAAACCTCGCTTTCCTCCATACTTCAACCTTCTAGAGATAACGATCTACAGACACCTATCCTGATCAATGAACAGTCCTACTTCAGGGTCAGGTGTTTGACCTTTCCTCTCAGATCAATGGTCCAGTGATCCTCTTCTCGATCAACGGTCGAGATCTCCTTTGGGTCTTCAGACTTCTGAGATCTCAAATCTCAAACTTCACCCTTCTTCCTAATGTCTTTTATCCAAAGGCTATAATCTGATGACGCATGTCCACTTAATCTGATGATCAAGGATTACTTCGGGTCTCTACCTGGAGCTTCAGATCTATTCCACATCTCCCTTGATATGACGACCAAGACTTACTTCGAGTCTTTACCTGGAGTCCACGGATTCATGCCACGCCTCCTCTCGATATGGTAGTCCAGATTTACTTTGGACCTTCGAGTTTCAACAATCTCAGATATCAACTGAAACCCCACTACACTTTACCTAGAGCTCATGATCTATTGACAAGTGTCCTCTCGCAGATATACAACTCTCGTATCTTTGGCTATTTGGGCTTCATATATTTCAATCTTTCACCTTTTCCTTCCTTTAGATCTCACGACCCACTGACATGTATCCTTGTGGATCTAACGATCCAGATTCTCTCCAGCCATTCCTCTCTCTAGACTTCTAAAATCTCAAGTTTCAAACTTTCCTCCTCCTGGACCCACGGTGTCTGACAGCTCAGATTATCCCTAGGTGATCCAATTCTTGAATCTTACCTCGAACAGTCTAACAAATCATATTTTTTCCTGTTGATCGAACGGTTGAGATTCTACTTCGGCTCTTCAACCTTTGGAAATCTCAGATCCTCAAACCTTGATGAGCTCTCTCTCCCAAATCTGTGAAGAACTAAGGCTTTGTGCACTTTAATCTGATCAAACGACTATTGGTCCTTCACACAACGATCCAATGACCACTATCGCTCCTCTTCCCGAGCTTTTGATTTCTTCTGACTTAGAATATTTATCAGTCTTCAAATGTTTCTAACCTTTTCTCCTCCTTATGAGTCTGAATCTTGGATCTCGTCAACACTTCTGAAAAGTGTTATCCTTTCTGAGCTTTATCCTTAAAGTATTTCTACTTCCCATGCACTCCTTGCATTCTCGGGATTTCGATAACTCAGATCGAAGGATTTCTTGAAAATAAATTATTCTCACACACATGGCATTCCTTTGTTCTGGTTCTTCAATGCTTATTCACTCCTTGATGTTGTGCACTCCTTACACCTGGTCTAAGTTTCCTTTGTTCTATCTGAAGTCTTCTGAGTTAATCCGAGATTCAATCAGCGCACTCCTTTCGTTCGAGATGCACACCTTGCATACGAGTTTCAAAAGAGAAACAATTGAAACTTATCCACTTTTGTCACAAACTCATATGATCAATTTCTCAAAAAATAATACATGAATGAAAATGAAATAAATCACATACAAAAAATATAACATTAATTCATTCATACATCAAATGAGCACATTCCAAGGATTTGGGACAATTCTGTCTGTTCTATTCATTCATGAAAACAAATTACATAGTCTTTCTTCTACTCTATTTTGTTCTACTGATCTCTCTGATCTCTATCTCATCTCCTAATCTCACACTCTCATCATATTTTTACAATGCAACAACAAACTATCTATGGAACGACTCCACGATCTCTCGTCATCCTGTCTGTAACCTATCTTATCACACCCTTAGAGGTTACCTAATTTTTCCTATTACAATAAATAACAATTATTTCTAGATAAGAGTCAACACTTAATATCTATAACCCCTTAAAATCCTTCACAACTTTACAAACACGACGTATTTAAAAATGCTTCTTTCAAAAATATCTCAACAACTTGATTTAATTCTGAGTTAATTTCTGATTTGAAACTCTGTCATGCTGAGACGTCGTTCCTTTGCCTCCATGCTTGCGTTTTGACTTTGAAGGAGATGCTCCTCAATCAAGAACCCAAATCTTTCCAAGCCAAGGATGATAAAATACTTGAAGAGGATCCCTCATCTACAATATTTCAACAAATTCCTAATTTATTAATTCCAATTGTTATCTGGAAGAGTGCAGAAGAAGGAAGGAAAGGATCTACAATATCATTCCAATCAAAGGAAACCATTAGGGACTCGAAGGTAACATACTCAAAGAGAGTGAAATTCCCCCTTGTTCAGAAGGTACTGAACTGGAAATGATAAGGACATGATCAAAAGACACATCACTCCTTGAAATAGGACTGAGATCAACCAAATTTTGTATCGGCAAGACCACTTCCTTAGACTTGTCACTCTCCAAGAGAAGAGTGGGATCTACCAAAGATTGCATCAGTGTGACCAGTTCCTCAACCACTCCTTGAATATGATGCCAAAAAACATGGTCAAGAGATGCATCACCCCCCAAAACAAGAGTGGTGTTGGCCGAAGATTGGATCAGCATGGTCGCTTCATCAACTAATGATTTAATATATTTTTGGGAAACTAAAGATGACTCAAAACTATAAGGTCCTTTAGACAAGGACCACACTTCTTGTACCATGGAAATACCAGGGAAAAAATGAGTAAGGTGATATCCTTTGCAAATATTACAAGGGAACTTGGGCTTACATCCTATATGTCTAGGATTCTCAACCATATTAGTGCCCCCAACATGAATTGCAGTGGCTAGTGGGTTGGAACCAACATGACTAGAAAAGTTTGTTTTCACATCTCTAATGTGACTAGAAAGGGTTGGTGACAAGACTCCAACATGACTTGCAGAGGTCAGTAATTCAATGTCAGTATGACTAGGAGTGACTGGAATTTTTCTCCCAGCATGACTCATATAGGTTGGTTATGTGCCCCTAAAATGACTAGCATAGGTTGGTGACAAGACTTCAACATGACTTGCAAAGGTTTTTGACCTATCTCTAACATGACTCACATAGGTTAGTAGTTGATCTCCAACATGACTTGCATAGGTTGGTGATGTTTGTTTAGTATGACTAGCGGTGACTAGTGTCATGCTTCCAGCATGACTTGCAGTGGCTGGTTGTTGGTATTCAACATGACTTGCAGAGGTTGTTGAAAAATATCCAACATGAATAACATAGGTTGGTTTTGTGATTCTATCATGACTAGCATAGGTTGATGACCTATCTCCAACATGAGTCGTAGAGGCTGGTGAATTTCTACTAGTATAACTTGTAGTGACTGGGCTTGTGCTTCTAGTATGATTAGCAGAGGTTGGTCGCTTTCCACTAGCATGACTTCTAGAGGCTGGTGACAAGTCTCCAACATGAATAGCGTAGGTTGGTGACTTCTTATGCTTACTCTTACTCTTCCTATTCCTTTTATAATTTTGGTTACTAGTAGCAAGACTTTCACCAGAAGAGAGAGGAGGATAAATAAACTTTGTGGATGTAGAAGGTGAAGGATCAAAATCCATATGATTCCCCTAACACAAGGTTCTTATTTGAGAATCATAAAGAGCATTCAGGACCTTCAGAGTGGTCCACAACCAAATCGATAGTCCTACATTCAACCCAATAATGTTGAAAGTGGCCATCAAGGGGGCACCAACATTCCCAAAGAAAGGAAAAGCACAAGAATCCCCTTGGGCAGGGGTCCCTTGGTTAGTATCCTCAATAAATTTGGCCATATAATTCTTATGCACGGGTTCATCCCTTGTGGGATTTTTCATGTACATAAAATTATAATGCACTAAATTTGGTGAACTAGTGGAATAAAAATTGATGCCTTCTAGGAGACAACTCCATACTTTCAAGAGAAAGACTATGGGTCCTTCCTGACCAGTGGAGAAATTGGTCAACCACCCTGAACCAATGATCCAAAAGTGGTGACAATGAAACATCCTAAGGCCATCTACATAAATAAGCACTCCAATAAAAATCCCTAAGAGAAACATCACAAACATACAACTACTCCAAATCTTCAGCTTAGGTGTATGAGGTCCTAATTCCAAAGCAATGGAAAATTGGAAAGTGACCTTCCAGATAAAGGAACAGGTTGATTAAGTCCTAGGGACCAATGAACACATGAGTGAGAAGTAGTTTTCCTCACATACACTATCCATCCTTATCTGATGAAAGTACCCACACTTCAAAGGGCACCCTCCAACAATTCTAAAAAGTATGATATAAAATATGTCCTAGGTACCACAACAATCCTATTGGGAATGTGTTATTCTCTTTGCACGAGTAGTAGTGTCACATATTTTTGCTCAGGAAATGTGTCACATATTTAGGTGGTTTTTTGGCACATGGTTTCTTTGCTGATGTTTTTTATTTTCGGGGAAGGAATTAGGGTTGTTGACTAATACAGGTCATTTTGGGTTAGGGTTTTGGATGACACTGGCTCCTATATGTATATTGTATTGCAAACAATGTAACACAATGAAAATATAGAATATGTTGGTTTTCCCAGTTTGGGTTTCCAGGGGAAAAATCTATGTGTAATGTTTGTATTTTCCATTGTATATTTTTTGTTCTTTTGTTGAATATTTGTTTGTAGTAAATATTGTACAAGGTTAAAATCAACAAAGCCCTTGCGGTCACCTCTAAGATCCCTAGGGAAAGCCACTAAGGTTACCAAATCGTATTCAATGTTTAGGGGGTACAGTCAACAATCAGGATCGAACGTATGGGAAAGGTAACAAATATCAAAGCTTCAAAAGTGTCACCTCTCACAGAGGTAAAGGAACTAGTGAAACCACCAATATGTGATCTCTCCTCTACAATTATTCAAGCTTCAGAGGGGAACTCTCCTTAGATCTCCTTCATGTGACCTCATTTTAGCTCACGTGTTATAGAAGGATCTCTGCTATACTTATATAACAGTTGGATTTGAGACTCTCCATAGCTTAGACTCCTATGTTTTTTCAATGGCCTTGGAGAGTTATCTCTCCAATCCTAATCCAAGGCCCTAACCCTAAAATTGTTTGTGAACCCTATAAACAAAGTCTATTACATTTTAAGTTTCGCGTTCATTTTGGCGGTTGTTTTTACTGAAAGGGTATGGAGGTGCAATTGATTTTGTTTTATACTTTTACAAAAAAAAAACTTATAAGTACACTACGAAATAAATATTTACACTAATTCTTCAAATGAAAAAGAGTTTCACAAAGAAAATGCATGAACAATCCTTCAAAGCTTAATATGCAAATTTGTTCTTTTCTAATGCAAAATGAAAAAGTGGCGAACAAAAGGATTTTATTTCTCACTTTTATTTTGAAATGATTTATAGATGAGAAGAAAACATAAACCTATGCTAATATCTTTTTCTTTTTCAAATAACAATGCAAAACAATGCAAAGAAAGAAAAACACCTAAATAGCAGAAAACTAGGATTTTATTTTTATTTTCTTTCTTTCAAATAAAAACTAACAAAAGATGATAAATTAAACTGCATAATACACTATTCATGTTCCCCCCTGACCATGGAGGGGAATTTGTTTTAAAAATGCAAATCATTTCTCTTTAAAATGCAAGATAAAAATAAGCCAAGACCACTGGGAAACTAGGAGCAAGGTATTTTTGTGACTTAGAAGTTTTCAAATAATTAAAACAATGATACAAAGAAATCACAAACTCAAAAAGCCTAGGATGACCTGGAGAATTCCCTAAATCTCCCAGAGGCTAAAGAAACAAAATATTTTTTTTAAATTGCACACAGGTTCACGATTGTGTGAACTGAGACTCGTGGATGCCTACGGGTCATACATAGTAAAAGTGCAGATATCCACGACTGATATCACATAAAATCATGGATAACTCTATAAAATTGGAAAAATAAAAAGGACTTTCAATAGGGAGTCTCTCAAAAACTTATGAAAAAGTTTCCAGATAATAAAATATTTGCAACAAAGCTTGGAAAATAGGAAAACTCACAAAAATAAAAAGATATACACAAGACACCCTACAAATGACCTAAACCAGGATATTCCCCATTATGGTCTCCAATTCTGATTAAGATATTTTCCCTCGTGACCTTGGGTCATGTCACAACAGAGCAAGACCGAAATGAGAAGATTGAAATCTACCCTCACAAGAAAGCACACAAACACGAAATAACTATGTTTTCACTAGGAGAAAGAAGGGAAGGGAGACAGAGAATACTTGTACCTTGAGCCCATCGATCGATGTCGATCCCCACTCTAGTTTCTTGAAGAGCTCATGGTCTCTACCAGAACCAACCTGCAATAAGAAACCAAGATAGAACTACAAAAAAAGAGTTATAGGTTCAAGAAGCATATATTAAGTGTATAAATAAAAACATATATGAACAATAACAACATATAACATTGCAATGAAGAAAAGACATGAGGGAAAGAGATATCTTATATTATTGACAATGTATGAAAGTTGGTTACAACCCGTTTTGACTTCCGACACTTCTTTAGAGCCAACCTCTCGGGTTCCTCCACAAGCCCTTCGAGCATCAACTCAACAACTAGTCTCTTGCGCTCATAACCCAATAAGGATAGGATCACACCTTATGGCTATATAGGAGAGGAATTAACACTCGAAAATGAGTTTCTATATTAGGGGATTCTACTCAAAGCATGAAAGGATTAGGGAAGCTTGTTAAATATCAACAGCATAACCTTGCACCATCAACCATTTCTTTCATATTTTCCCTCAATGGTGCTTGTATACCATCCCAAAGACGTTGGGGAGGTTGAAATATATTTATTACATGTAGTAACCCGATTTTGAATTAACGTTATATTTCTAACTAAATACTTAATTTCTAATTTCTATGAGCTCTACAAGAAGTAAACTTTTCATAATTTACAATTTATCTCAACACTTACGCTGTATTCGGCAGTAAGTAATAATCTAAGTAAACCATTCATGAATTTGAATTTACATACCTCACTCTGCTGCTATCCGCAACTGCTTGCTCCCTTCGCTTGAACCTTCTCCTTAGGACACCCCAAAATCAGCCACCCTACCGACTAGTACGCCTAGCCGTAGGACATCAATGGACGTCCTAGCCCTCCGAGCCCAAAACCTCTTCAGCCCCGGTGCACTGTGAATCCCACTGTAAACCACTCTCCCAATACTCCAAGCTCTCCCCCCCCCGTTGAATGCATGAATGAATATCTCCCCCATACTCCTTCTCCACCTCCCTTATTCCTCCTTCACCGCCCCTCACATTTACTTCCCCCTAACTCATTATTACTCCTTATCCCTTTATTAATGCCTTACCCATTCATTAATTGCCTTATTAATTGTCTTATCCTTTCTTTAAATGTTTCCCTTTTACGTATTGGTTACGTTATCCCCCTTTGGGATACGTAACCCCATTT